>OY720031.1:17619928-17644692 GCA_963082485.1 Eudonia mercurella | reverse complement strand
TTTTATTCTTCTACTATAAAGACTTATTTTTGTAATATAGCAACTCTTGTCTATTCGGTTGTTGCCTGAGCTTGACGTTTGTCTTCAAATCAGAGTATACATTCCTAACCCACGCCTGTATCCCAGCCCATAATCAATACGCAAAAAACGAGTACTGATATGTACAATCAGCGTCAGAACAATCTAAACGTTCAAACCTACCAAAACATTTGTCAAAAATCAAACTTATTACATGACATTAAGCTGCACTTTCATTTGTTCTCAGACGTCAATCAAAAGTGAACACGTCTGTCATTGCCAAGGTTGATTTCTTTCAAACTTTAAGATATTCTGAAAAGCGCTCATATCAATTTGACGCTGAGAGTTAGCTGAGATTTTTAGAAAATAATAATCTCCATAATTTACTGAACATCATTTAACTAAAGTTTTATTACATATATTTTTAAATAGCGTTAAAAAACCATGGTAACATACCTGGTAAGGGTGGTGCGGCGGCGGGTGCTGCAGCTTGGGCGCGGGCTGCTGGTAGGACATCTGCAGGAGGCTGCTGAGGTTGCCGGCCTGGTTGCTACCGCCGCTGTACATCTGGAACACATACGCGATGTTAACTCTTTCGATGGCCACCACATATTTAATCTAACAAACCCTGAATAAGATTGAAAATCAATCTTCAAGGGTTAATCTCATACCTTATATTTAGTTCGGTTAACAATTTAAAAAAATGTAGCGTTGTTATAAAATGTAGAAGCTTCTTTATCGGATCACGTTTTCGAAGCAATACGTGAAAGAACTCTAACATATGTCAACTACAGAGACGTGTCAGACTTACAGAGAACTTATAGCTGTTACATATTTTAACAAACATATAATTACGTATCTGAATTCTAGCATTAAATTGCGATACTAACACAATAAAAAATTGATGAAATGATTTAAAAAATTAAAATTACATATAAATTAGACTAATTTTTATAAAGACAAAAAGAGCAGAATATGCTTTCTTACAATAAAGTAAATAACTGTGTAAGTAACGTAACTTATACCACTGATTTGGAAAACATAAAATGCTCAATCAACACATGGTTGCTTGAAAGAAATTGCTTTTAGCGACATGACCGCTATTTGGACTTCTGGTAATGTCCTCATACCCCCGTATTAATAAACAAAGTGTAAGCTTAAAGTAGTTACTCCGTGTTTTGTTCCCGTCATGTAAACTTCATTTCATATTAGAGTAAAAGAGCCAAACCCGGAGTAACTACTCCAAGCTTAAACTTTGTTTATTAATAAGCCTCTTAATGTTTAAGCATGGTGTACAATAAAGAGGAATTTAATTTCGTAAGTGACTACAAAAGGAATGTGTAAGAACCTGTTGTGGGTTATGTTTGTGCTGCATGAGCGCGGGGTGCCTCTGAGCGAAGTCAGGCGCGCGCGGGTTGAGCCGCGACACGCCCTCCACGCCCGTGCCCACGCCCACGCCCACGTAGCCCAGCCCCATGGCCGCGCCGCCCATGCTCACGCCGCCGGACATCGACACCTGCGGAAACAACAAGACGTTCAAGCTCGGTAGCTGAAGGCGCAGTTGTTGACATTGAATAAGGCTCCATTGGCTTACTTTTATTGTATAATGTAAGTATCGTAATGCACTTTGGCTATATGTCTTATACCATCTATGTAGTGTACCACATTTAATGCAACATAAAGAATTTAAGTTGAGTAGGTACTGGTAGTATTGTTAAATTTGCACGGGTTGGACAGAGCCACGATAATTGGAAGTTGCATCTGACGCGATATTTGAAAAGGTGAGTTGGTTCAAAATCTCATGCAAAAATAATGTTTTCACAGATATTTTACTTTCTCCCTGTTCTCATAATTTGTTTATTATCACATAAACGTGATTTCAACATAAACGCATGTATTAGGTCCTATGAAATTGACGTTTTTTATGAAGATTTTTTTAAACATTTTTTTTTCATACTAACGTTTATTTAATTTTCTTATCATCTATTTATGTTAACACTATAAAATTTGTAGAGTACTGTGTATGTTTCAATAGCTAAATATAGGAGACATTAAAAAGATAAAAAATAAATCTCCTTCAAAGCTACAATGAAACAAAAGGTCGATTCCGCGAACAAAAAAAGAAGTCAATTTAAAAAAAAATTGGGCAATAATGACACAAAATGAATAATCATTGTTATTATTACTGAAGCCTAAGTAACATAGTCTTAATTAAAAGTGTATAATAAAATTAACAACCGGTATTGACTTTTAGAAGTAATACACCTATTAATAAGTGAGAAAAAAATGTCAAAAAAATGTCCAATTAAATAAAAATAAAACAAAAATATGATTACCATCATGTTATGTCCATTCCGAGAGTTGTCTTGATAAATAGTTCCATTTCGCGATAGCGCGTTCATGTCCATCGAGGTCACGTTGTTTCCTAGAAGAAAAATTAAAAATAAAGAATTTGAAGAAAAAACCAGAAGTGTAAAAGCTAGGCTAGCATAACCTAAGCTAGGTTTAGGTTATGCTAGGCTATTATTAGGTTAGGCTAAGTTGACGAACGCGTCTAGACAGAATAATTATTTAGAAGACGGATCGAAAACAGGCGTCGCGTTGGTTTATTGTGTGGATTTATGAATCCCGGGGTGATAGGCCTTCCGTGTTTCGGCATATGAAGTCTGTAACCTTTAACAGCCATCGTTAAAACCCAATAACTTGTAATGAGATAGCACGGCGGGTGAGGAGACTTGAGCCTAGTAGTACGAGGTTAAAAGGCTACGCGGGCAATGCAGAACTCGTAAGTGACATCACTTATGAGTTCTGCACGGTAAGAACATCTCGTCAGGATCTCAGATTAAGGAGTCCGATGGCGCAGAACGCGCTGGTCTGCGATTGCTGAAGTCGGCAATAGCTGAGGTCGTCTAACATATATTATATCTATCTCCTCCGTTCTTCGCATGGCACGTAAAGCCGCTGCTTTACGTGCCATCTGAAGCACGGAGGACCAGCGGGTCTCGGCTGTATCAGTAGTCATTAACAACCACTGCACTGGTGCCCCAGCAGTGGGAGGCACAAAATGTGCTGGTGATGATGATCTGACAATGTGGTTACCTCTCGGCATTGGCTGGTAGGCGGGCGTGTGCAGCGCGTGTGGAATCGCATAGCATAATAGACCGGTTACCCGGCATCGGCTGGTGATAGGCGGTTAGGTGCTGCGCGTGCGCTGGGTGCGGCGACTTGCTGGGTGTTTCCATTCCGCCCTACAGTATACTCTCACGTGTAACAAGTGGGTGATCCCCTTCCCATCTACAGCTGTTACCGTTAGCTTAAAAGAGCAGTTACCAAATGGCATCGGCTGGTGGTAGGCGGTTGAGTGCTGCGCATGCGGTGGGTGCGGCGCCTTGCTGGGTGCCCCTTCCTATCTACAGCAGTTTACCGTTAGCTTAAAGAGCAGTTACCTCTGGGCATGGGCTGGTGGTAGGCGGTCGGGTGGGTCGGGTGCTGCGGATGCTGCGCGTGCTGCTGGTGCTGCTGGTGCGGCGGGTGCGGCGGCGGCGTGGAGCCGTGCGAGGAGGCGCGCGAGCAGGGGCTGCAGCCGCCGCCGCGGTAGCCCGGCGCCTTGCTGGCGTCCACCTGCACACGACACGACTTCTTTATACGGCCCGACATCTGTGGGGATTCATCGATGGCGTTCTATTCAAATACAATTACACTATGAAAGGTTATTATCTAAAGCTGTTGGTCCCGGCTGCACAATCTGCACTGGACCTGCCATGCTCTCCTTTTTTTGAGACTTTACTGATTGCCCCTGGGCATTTTCAGCTTCACCAGGCTTCTTTGAGGGCGGCGAGAAACTTAAAGGGTTCCTCAAGCCGTGTGAAACGAAGCACCGTCAGAGGTTTTCTAGAGAGAACGGCATCACGCACTAGTGCGTGTCCCCGTGCCCTACTAGATTCTCCGAGGGGTTTGGATCGGATGATGTTATGACATTATTATGAGGTTATTTGCGGTTACCATGTGAAAACCATTTAAATACACCTATTTGTTTTATTTTATAAATGTAGTGTTTTGTAGAATTAAATGCTTGTGAACGTTCAGGAGTGTTGGCGAATAAAGCGAAACAGTGCAGAGTCCGTCCTAATTTCGACGCGACAATATCACATCAATAATAGAACTCACTAATATATGATTTTTTTTGGACAGAAATTACTGTTGACCGAATATGGCCATTACAGAGAAAAAGTAATTTTAAGGACGGCAAGAAAATAAATCCTCAAGCCATAGTGATCAAACGTTCTCAGACAGAAGATTACTAGAGGCGATACCATAACGCATACTCCGATTGATAACGAAAACACATTTGTGCATAGATATTGATATAACAGTATACCGACCTGCGGTGGAGGCGGGTCGACGTTGTGGTGCGCGTCCGCCGCGCCCCACATGCCGCCGCCGCCGACGGCCGACAGGTCCTTGAACAGCGAGTACTCCGCCCCGCCGCCGCTGCCCCCGCTGCCGGTCGACTGCTAGGAATGTGCAAACGTTTAGCAACAATGCAACAACTCCCAAATTTCCTCAATAGACTTTGAACTTTATTCATATGACATTATGGTTGAATATCTATTAAAAAAATTTACAGTTTTGGATAGGTATGATGGCTGATAATGATTTGGAAGACGGAAAAAGAAACGAGTTATGTTGAAATGTTTACAGTTTCAAAATCATACCAAATTGACAACGTGCTGCTTGCAAGGAGTTATTTATAAAACTGCAATGACACCCTACACGTATTTAATGTTCATATTATTGTTTTCGAGTTGTTTCCATGTCGCCATTATGGGATCGGTAGACGCAGACGCAGACACGGCTATGAGAGCGCAAGTCGACGTGTACTACAATGAGGGAAAAGGAAGGGTCCTCCAGACAGAGCAGACGGCGACAGCAAACATCCGTCCTTACGAATAAGCAAACTCCGGCTTTGGCTTTGAAGGATTCTTCAAGCACAAAAGGCGGATAGTGCAGGTAGGCTGTGTCAGCCGGAAAGATCATTTGAGTCTCCGTCAAGAATAACATTGCTGGCCGTGCCGTCTCAAGATGGTGGTGGACGGCCTTGATGTTTGCATGGAGTCCGCGGATGTTATTGAACTCGACCTCAAACGGAAAGGTTGTAGTAGAGGGGTGTGCATCGCTTAAGTACCAGTTCTTATGTTATGCGCTGTCATGGTGTAAGAAAGGAGGGAGGCGTGAATCGAGGATATGCTACTGCGATGCGAATGGTCAAAGTGTGGCGGCTCGTTTCATCAGCGAGCTGCCTACAAAAGAGTTTCACTAACCCGCCGAAAGGAAGGGCCCCGAACCCCCACGGGAATGGCCGCCGGGACCCCACCTTCCGGTCAACACCAGCACGACGGACCACACCGAGATTATGCGTGGCATGGTGAGGCAGCCTCACGAGCTGGTTAGGCTCGCTTGGGTCCCTGTACTGTACCACGGCGGCCAGCGGGACAGCCGTTTCTACTGACCCTGATAGGTGGCACGTGAGTTGCCCATAGTTGGTTGTCATGCTCGGTGGTTTTCACTGAGCAGAGCTCCAACATCTCCGGCACTAGTCTGGATAACTAGTAGAGGTGCCCGCTAGATGCAATACCTCCGGTTGAGCCAGCCGCGTAGGATGTTGAAATCGGCAAGGTGCCTGGATAGGTACTGAGAAGTGAGTGGGCTTACAACTCCGCCACCAAAGAGGATAATTGGTAGTCAACTTAGAGTTGACGACCCGAGCAGAGGAATCTGCGAGTTGTGCTCTAGTGCAACGAGAAGTGAGCGAGCTTACAGCTCCGGTAACCTATCTGGATAATAGGTAGTGGACTATACGTGTCCACGGGGCGACTAGCTTGAGACACTAGTCTTAAAAGTACCGGATGAAGAATGCGCCTCGGTGCGTCCTGATCTGGCGTTATGACCTGACGTAGATGGTCCCTTGTGCTTGCACAAGGATGTCTGACACCTACTTTGTAACCGGATGGTTGGTAGGGGGTGTCAGTATAAACTTTAAAGTAGTGTTGAGTGGGTTGACCCTGATAGGTAGGGTATGGCAGCTGGAACTACGGGTCCGGCTGTCTATTCAAGGGTACCACGGGAGTTCCGGATCCTAAGCCCCCTGTCGGTTATGCCTTCGCGGGCGTCTCCGACAGGTTCCGGACATGGGTTGGACTCGTGGTGGCGCGTGGTTAGCTGTAGAAGTGGGAATGTTCGTCTGCCTGGTTGATGTGGCCAGGCTTCCATTTCGTGCACAGCGAGCAGGTCCAAGTAGCGGTCTCGAGGGGCCCGAGGCGAAAAGACTTGCGGGGCACGTGAGTTGCCCATAGTTGGTTGTCATGCTCGGTGGTTTTCACTGAGCAGAGCTCCAACATCTCCGGCACTAGTCTGGATAACTAGTAGAGGTGCCCGCTAGATGCAATACCTCCGGTTGAGCCAGCCGCGTAGGATGTTGAAATCGGCAAGGTGCCTGGATAGGTACTGAGAAGTGAGTGGGCTTACAACTCCGCCACCAAAGAGGATAATTGGTAGTCAACTTAGAGTTGACGACCCGAGCAGAGGAATCTGCGAGTTGTGCTTTAGTGCAACGAGAAGTGAGCGAGCTTACAGCTCCGGTAACCTATCTGGATAATAGGTAGTGGACTATACGTGTCCACGGGGCGACTAGCTTGAGACACTAGTCTTAAAAGTACCGGATGAAGAATGCGCCTCGGTGCGTCCTGATCTGGCGTTATGACCTGACGTAGATGGTCCCTTGTGCTTGCACAAGGATGTCTGACACCTACTTTGTAACCGGATGGTTGGTAGGGGGTGTCAGTATAAACTTTAAAGTAGTGTTGAGTGGGTTGACCCTGATAGGTAGGGTATGGCAGCTGGAACTAAGGGTCCGACTGTCTTTTCAAGGGTACCACGGGAGTTTCGATCCTAAGCCCCCTGCCGGTTATGCCTTCGCGGGCGTCTCCGGCAGGTCCCGGACATGGGTTGGACTCGTGGTGGCATGTGGTTAGCTGTAGAAATGGGAATGTTCGTCTGCCTGGTTGCTGATGGCCTGGCTTCCATTTCGTGCACAGCGAGCGGCCCCCCAACCGCCTAACACTCTCGCTTTCGATCGCTTTGAAAGCGAGGCCCTCGCCTCGCTTTCTATTATAATATCGAATAATATCGAAAGCTATAGCCTATAGCTTTTGATATTGCTTTCATATTGATTTCGAAATGACAAGATGACGCCTCCTCCTCGCCTCGCCTTCAAAGCGATCGAAAGCGAGAGCGTTAGGCGGTCGACCCCCGGGTCCAAGTGGCGGTCTCGAGGGGCCCGATGCGAAAGGACTTGCGGGGCACGTGAGTTGCCCATAGTTGGTTGCAATGCTCGATGGTTTTCACCGCAAAAGTCTCCGGTTGAGTCAGCCGCGTAGGATTTTGGAATTGACGACGTGCCTGGATAGGTACTGAGAAGTGAGTGGGCTTACAACTCCTCCTCCAAATAGAACATTTGGTAGTCGACTTTAGAGTTGACGACCCGAGCAATGGAACTGCGAGTTGTACTCTTAGTGCAACGAGAAGTGAGCAAGCTTACAGCTCCGGTAACCTATCCGGATATTAGGTAGTGGACTTTACTTGTCCACGGGGCAACTAGCTTGAGACACTAGTCTTAAAAGTACCGGATGAAGAATGCGCTTCGGCGGGTTCTAATCTGGCGGTATGACCTGACCTTTAGCTTTATAACCGTAAGGTTGGTTGAGGTGTCAGGATAAACTTTAAAGTCGTGTGGAGTTAGGTCTCCCTGGTCGGCGGGTTAAAAAGGTCTTCCTGGCACTGGTTCGACGGAAGCCTTCACAGACCAAATGCATCGCAGCACCATCGCGAGTTCTGGTTATACGCTGGCTGATCCCGAAACGCGACCGACAAGCGGTCACTTGACGGGTTTTAAACCATGCGTACGGTGGTCACTAACCAGACGGGCCAAGCCCTTACCACGCAGTGGAGCATGTGGAAGCTCGAAAATCCGTTAGTCGCCTCTTACGACACCCACCGGAGGAGAGGGGCGGTGAACAGTATTATTTCTCCGTCACCATACGGATTAACTTCATCAAACTTGGATGCAGTACGCAAGCTTCACCCTCCCACCCGCAAAAATATGCACATTCAGAAGAATCAATGGATGCTAGCGAAAATGCACGCCGAAACCAATACCGATAGGAGCTGTTGATTGGTCGAGAGCTGCGCATCGACCGAGGATGCCCCGTGGAGGGGCAGAACACGTGTCGAGTATCATTTTTCGTGTGCTTGTTCACTGGCATCCATTGAATCTTCTGCATGTGCATATTTTTGCGAGCGGGAGGGCGGTGCTTACGTATTGCATACAAGCTTGATGAACGAACGAACGAAAGTGAGTAATTTAGCGGAATTAACACTACATTATTGTTTCAATTGCGTTTTTGTGTGCAAATAATTACAATCAATGTATACAAAATGTTTCAATCGTCCTAATTTGCACTAAAATACTAAGTTATATTATTTAAAATCATAATATGACACTAACTACCTGCTGCGGCGTGGTATTGATGTGGAGAGCAGTGGAGGGGTTCGCCGTGTTTTCTTCACTGGCACTCCAGTTGCTTGAACTGTCAGGGCTTAACTGAAAACAAAACATATATGTATTTGCTGTTACACACTAAGAACTGGAATCTTATGACATGTACACTTGTGATATGTCCGAGGCCAGTGGTCAAAGACGTGTTTATATTTTTTGTTTTCATACCGAAAAGTTTGATAAACTACAATAGTAACAACAAAGAAAGTCTAAGAAATAGTTGTAGTTAGTAAAGATATGTTTAAAATGAGCGTACCTGCAGCGTGCGCTCGGGCGTGCGGTGCGCGGGCGCGTCTGGTTCGTCGGGCCGCGCGGGCGACGCGTCGCGGGCTGCCTTCAGCGGGCTCGCGCACGGAGCGCCCGCGGCCAGCGGACTCGGCACCTGCCACACAAATACATCTTTACTAACTATTTTTGTTTAAAATAATAAGGTAAATCTGATGTAAGGTTTTTACTTGAATGAGACTGTGTTCAATAGGTGTTTCGTTTTGGTAATAGAGATTTAAATTCTTTATATTTGTTTGTTATGGATTAGCAATTTTCTTCTTTTTTTATCAGCTAACTGCTGTATGCAGCCCTATATGTAGGGTCTGCAAAAGTATTAATATAAACATAATGAATGCTCATTGTAAAATTATCTAATAATTACATAAATTGAAAAATGTAGGTATTTAGTAAAAAGGTTAGGTAGGTAAGTTTTTAATTTATTTCAGAAGAAAATGTCTCATAAATGTCTTAAGACATCTATAAATATGGCAGTAAGTGATTAATTACCAGTTAAAGTATACAGGAAAGAAAGAAGACGCGCGCTTCTCGCCAAATAATAAACATATTATGAGTATTCACCTGCGTAGCAAGCAAGCGACCACGACCGTACTCGTGTACGACAAATCGCCGACTTAGGGGTCGCGGGGGTAGAAGCAGCCGCTTCTCACCGACTGATAAATATATGAGTATTGACCTGCGCAGCGGGCCTGACGGCGTCGGCGCTGGCGGCGGCGGTGACGGGCGCGGGTGCGGGCGCGGGTGAGGCGGTGAGCTTGGCCGCGAACGTGTGCGAGCGAGCGCCCACTATGGCGCCCGTGTACGAGAGCGTCGCCGGCTTGGGGGTGGCGGGCGTGGAGGTCGCCGTCGAGGACGTGCGCTTCTCGCCCACAGATACTGTTGAGAGATACATACATGTGATTAACCGTAGTTCATTGAATTGGGGTTGCAGATTGCGGCAGCAATACGAAAGTTCAATGAAGAAATTCTTGCTTCATGAAACATCCGAGTTGATAGAAACATTATGAGCGGTCAAAAGTGTAGTTACACTGTACTGTACTGGATATGTTGTTTGTTAAGATTGGTTTATTACTAGGTATAAAAACAAAATTGTAATTACACGTACTCAGCACATATGAAGACTATTTATAATACAATCATCTTAACTAAAGTATAGGGGGGGTGGCCATTATCTGTGTAATCAAAATTTTACGTGCTGTACTGATCTACGAGAAATAATAAGGGTGAGCGCAGAAGAAACTCTAAAATAAAGGAACACGATCAATTGATTTCCAAACAGCACTGCTTCGCTCCTCCTCAATGGAGTCTCATCCGAAGAGAACTCTGTCTAATCAGCTGCAACTGGCTAGCACAATTTGTTTTTTGTACATAATTTGCTAGCTTGTAATAAATATTTTTATTATTTTGAATTTTGCATTCACGACGCTATATATAAACGATCAGAGAATTGGACCGGTTAATCAAAGGTCGTGGGTTCGATTTCCACTCTAATTTGATTTAATTTTTATTTAATTTAATTGTATTACATAAAACAGATTTACAGTAATAATTGTTCAGTTTTTACATGATTTTAGTAAAATAGGTAGACTGCAACTTCACAGATATGTGTAAACAACATGCTTAAACATTAAATCAAATCATTACAAAAAGAAACACGTAAAATTAAATTAAATTGTTAAAATTACAAAATATTACATAATAAAAATCAATTGAAATAGTAACGGTAACAAAACGACATGTTTAAACATTTACCTTATGATATATAATAAAGACTAGTAGTGTTACCGTGTAGACGTGGCGCATGCGCTCTCGCTGCGGCGTGAGCCTTGGTGGCTGGAGCAGTGCGAGCGGTAGGAGTGCTGCGGCTGCTCGCGCTCGTGCTCGTCTGCAACAACGGAACTTATCACTGACCCAGTCCGGAGGAAGGAAACGTCAAACGATCACGTGAAGCTTTAGGCGCTCCGCACACAGAGCAAATTGATTTACGATTGCGGCAACATACAACTCGTAACTAGCCGTTTCAATATAACCTAAAGAAACTGCGCAGGCATCGCTCTAGTAGCGAGTTTCGATGATCGTCAATACTTTTCAGTTACTACAATCGATGTTTGAATCAGTTGTAAATTGCTGCATCTAGCAACTATCTTTGTACTAGTTTCGTCAAGTTGCTGATTTAATTGAAGAAAATATAATTAAATCCAATATTATGATAATTGGATACAGTGTTAATACATATTAACCCCTTGAGCGTCGAGCGACCAGCAGGTGGCCGATAACAATTAAAATTCTATTGTGTCTGGGTATTCGACGCTTGAGCTCATAAGTATTCCTGCTAATCATATACTGATGTGTTTAAAACAGTTGAATTAAGTAAGCTCGCCCGCTCTACAATCGAAAGCCCAGGGAGGCGCGCGGGGAAAGGGCACGTCCATCGAAGCTTTAGCGTCGTACTTAGTTAATATGTATTAACACTGTATCCAATTATCATAATGAAGGATTTAATTAAGTCTCTCTCTCTCTCTCGTCACATAACTCTCGTTCGCTTACAAACCACGAACAACGTAAAATAAATAAATAATTTTCTATCAATCCCTTCATTATATTAGCTACCTACGTGAAATTGTATTTGACAAAAATGGCGCGTGATCGATAACCTCTATTATGTCGACTCAATAAATAGTAAAGCCTAGAAAGTAGGCGCGGGCAAAACTATCCGAATCCTCTATCAAGGCCCATTCGATAGTTCAGGGTGCCTAGTGTGAGTTTTATTTACTATCCGTATTCATTCGATTACGTTTACGACAACGAAAATTAGTATGGCAATGAAGCAGCGCCTCCTGGCGGTATACAAGAAGTTTTAACATTTTGCCATAAAAATTGTCGTTTTCGTTAACGTGATCGAATAACGAATGATACTTGCACTTGGCACCCTGTTCGTTGAATTAAGACGTAGATACTGGTAAAGGGTTAATGACCTTGGCTGGTGGCTGTTTCGCTGGTTTGGGCTGCAGCGGCGGCGGCTGCGGCTGCGGCGGCTTGGCTGGCTTCGCCGGCAGCAGCTGAGCGATGTCCGCGTCCGGGTCGCGAATCATGGCCGCGATCAGCGCGCCCGCTTGCTTCGTTGCCTCCGCTGAGCCCCTGCGACGATCAATGTAACACATTGTTAGGAAATTTTGTTAATATAGGCATAGCCAAACTTTAAATATTTTAATATATTGTTTTAGTTTTACACATGTATAGCATATAGTTAACGGACTTGTTGGTGCGACATATTATGATTCCGATCCGATCCGAACCCTTCGGAGAATCTAGTAGGGCATGAGGACGCAAACTAGTGTGCGATGCCGTTCCCTCTAAAAAACCTTCGAAGGTGATTCGTTTCACACGGCTTGAGGGACCCTTTACGTTCCTCGCCGTCCCCAAAAAAGCCCGGTGAAGCTGAAAATGCCGTCTGAGGCAATCAGAAATCTCTCACAAAAAAAAAATGATTTTGTATTTGTAGAAAATATGAACCAGGAAGTTACTATGTGTTTGTTATATTTTATCTTAACATTTGTGATAACAAAAAGGATCCCACCCAAACAATTTCGAAAAAAAAGTTCAATATAACAACAATATAATATAAGTAACGAGTATTAGAGTAACAAATAACTTATTTTAAATTGAAAATTTGCAGATGCTGCAAATACACACTGGAGCAATTGATTGTGTTATTCACTGCTGGCTCGCACGATCGTCTTAAGAAGTATTATTTGTTTTAACGATCCTCACTTGATGGTGATGATCCTCTCGCCCTGGCCCTTGCTCTGCTTGTCGACTTCGATGTGTGCGCCGGTGGCGGCGCGGATGGCGTTGATGTTACTGCCCGCGCGCCCGATCACCCGCGATATGGCGTGTGACGCGACGGATACTTTCTTGCACCTGTTCAACGCATACAAAAATTACTTAGTAACCCAATCATCGAAAATATGTCATTATTACACATTACGCAAACGAAAACCGTGTACGTATTTTGGCTGCCTACAGTCTATTTTAGCCTAAATCAAGTCGACCATGATGTAATGTGATGTCAAGAATTTTATAAAGTGTAGTAACTAAATTTGAAAATCGTCGATAGAAAAAAAAATGATTTTCATATTGGTTGAACTGACAACGACGCGACGTAGTTAACTTGAAAAGACAGGAGCACTACCCTCTGTAGTTCTTAGAGATTTATTACTGCAATGTTTTTGCAGTTGTAAAAACGAGACGCTACAACGAGTCGCAAGGTTTTTGTAGTTGTAAAAACGAGACGCATGTATTCACACCGCTACACACATCTCATTTTGTCAACCCCACAACCTGGGTAATGTTGACGACGATTGGTACTGAGTACAAACCCCGGTTCGACGGTGGAGAGCGCCTGCACGCTGGACTTGCGCACGACCTCCTTCCAGCCGTCCTCGCGCCGCCCGCCTACACAGCCGCTCTTTGGCGACGTGCTCTTGCCGTCTACCTCCAACCTGCCGGGAACTCACCGTCAGTATCCACACGCTTAAGCCTCAGCCACGAGCACAAGCGATTTCTAGTTAATTGCGCCTTTATACTACGGCGATACGAACGGTGATAAAAGGAACGCAATGAACTAAAAATCTAAAGATTGATCTGAAGACTAGTAGTCGTGGCCGAGCTGTAAAAGACCATTTACTGGAGCCAAGTGTCGAGGCAATCCGTGTCGTCAAACAAATGTTAGGAACTTAGTAAAATTTAAAAACGTTGTGTTCTCTGCGTTATTTCCAAAATGGATTTCCTCCAAAGTAAAAAGGGTATGGTTAGAGTAGCTTCGGTATACAACGGTTTTGGGAAACGGACATGCGTTGCGTGCGTTTAGTAAACGCCTATGTTAGGAACACATGTTGGCACATTTAAAAACAATTGTGCACAAGTAAGGTAAGTGTTGCTGAATTTTTTAAAGTAGTCTTGACCCCAACGGCATACACAATCCATTCTTAAGGATTGTCTCTACTCAAACAATATTAATATTTAGTTAACTTCACGAATTGTCTCAACATTTGGCTTCATGGAAATGGTCCACAACTACCATTTATGTAAATATGTTTGAAATGAGAAAAATAAAATCAGTGTACTAAAGGTTACAAGTTGCTTTGTTAAATCAATATTTCTATTTTCGCTTAGGCACTTTCCAAACAAACACCCGACTAAAAGTAAATGGCTCCGCACACTGGACGACTTGTCGCTGCGTCTAGTCGCGTTGTGTACGCGCACACGACGACAGTCGTGCGACAGTTGTGAGCGTCAGTTTCGCGACTCCCCTAGCTTGTCATCGCGACTCAGCGACTGACGCCAAGTGTGCGGAAGCTTTGAACAAAATATATGAATTGTTGGCCGCAGCCCGTCGTCGCGTCTAGTCGCCGAGCTGTCGCAGTCGCGTGTCGCCTAGTGTGCGGATGCCATTAAAGCGTTTAGGTCACTCGAATTTTAATAAGAAATAGAAACATGCAAGAGTAACTATATAAAAACCAAAACAGTGTGTGATGTCAGATCGTACATTGGGATGCGGCATGCAGGCTTGTATTACGTCTACGCACGTCTACAACGGTATCGATACACACGGAGGACGAAACAACTTTGACACTGATTTATGTAATGTTTTTGGATGATGTCTCGTGATGTTGACAAATATAATCTCAACTTACTGATACTTGTGAGTCTTTTTATTTTTGTCGGTTGTGTCAAACTCGTCTTTTTCCACATTGTGCACAGTGGATTCGAACACTTGACTCTTTCTAGAGTTATTCCCATATTTATTAACATTCTGTACTGTAATGTTCTTAGGGTTATCCTCTTCGGGTTTTCTGCAAGAATAATAATTTTATTTCTATACCCCCTTTGTAAATTCTAAAAGCCTAGACTTCATATGTATCGTCACACAATATATAATTAAATCTCAAGCACAACCCGCACAAAACACTAAAAGCATGCAAGTTCACAATCTAGAATCAAATTCCTTCGAACCAAACCCAACCCAAACCAACTATAAATGTTGCATTCTTTTAGACAGTTTCTGTGCCGATGAGTAGATAAAGCCTAAGTTGGTTACCCTCCAACAAATACGACAGAGACCTCGAAGTTTCATTCTACTAGGTTGCTCTCGGCGTTAGTACAAAGTGACCGTCTTGAGTTTAGTTAACTTAACTCGATACTACATGACTTTCCATGTCTATTTGCTGTGTGGATATTTGTTAATTGTATAACTATATTAAACAATGGACTATAACAGAGTATCGAGTTCAGACTACAAATTATTAGCCGTTAAATAACCACGCCGGTTATGTACGGGTTAGCAAGACTAAGTGTTGAGGCTGACTGATTTCGCTCTACTTTCAATACTAAATGGTAATGCCAGCTGGTATTGTGCAGTACTATACTGTATATTCTGTAACTATACTGTTATTTAAATAGTGAAAAAAATATTATATCACAGAGGACCTTCTGAAATTCTATTTCTTTGGATCCGTGCGTGCTGAGGCACGCTCGTAAACGCTCTTAAGTGACCGAGTGCGTATTGTACTCACTTAGATTTTAAATATTAGCATATACAGATGCCATGTCCTCTGCGTACGCAACTCAAAGTCGAAAGCATGGGCACCGTGTTAGTTGAAATAAAAATAAAATCAATCTTTCGACACGCTCACACTTAAGGGCACCTGTTATCAGCAGCAATGTGAAATTATGTCGAACGAGCGTGCCCCGGATAGCACGGCATGTATGTAAGTTTTAGAGCTATTGCTGCCTTTTGTATAGAATTTTACTAAAAAAACAGTTCTTTCGAAAATCAGACTATTCAGCGAGTGGATAACAAGTGTTACGTAAAATAAACTAAGCAGCGGCGACAACCGAGTTATTCATTAATGACATGTCACAACGTATTAACTTGTTACTAATAATGAGTATACAAAAATTTTAAACTTTTAAAAGCGTTGCAATTAATAGTAGTACTTTAGTACTCGTCTCTGGCATTGTTATGCTTAAAAGGGGGGGGCTTAGGTTACTAGATCTAAGTTTTGTTATTATAAAAGAAATAAAAAGGTATAGTGTGTGAGTACTTACAGCGCGGGCGCAGCGGGTTTGTCCTTGCGGTCAAGACGCGGCGGAGGCGCGGGCGCGGTCGCGGCGGGGCGCGGGGAGAGAGGTGCCACGTTCTCCTTTTCTTTCTTGTCGGATTTAGGGGAGCTCTCCTTCTCTGGCTTCGTCTCTAGTTTAGGTTTGTTCTGTTGGACGCGAAGGAGTATATTACATATTGGTAAACCACATCATTCATCACATTGTTATTGTGACTCGCATGTAGAGTTGGAAAAAATCTCGAATGTTTCGGTTTTAATTTTGAGACTCGGCATTTTATGAGACACTTAAGTTTTGAGTCATTTAAATAGGAACGAAAGGGGACGAAGATGGTTTTAACCACTCTTAGAAGGTTACGAAGGTGGTTTTAACCTCTTTTAGAAAGTTACGAAGGTGGTTTTAATCATTCTTAGTCAAGTCTTGTCGACAACTTTAGGTAAAAAAGCCCCCTTTGTTCTGAAGAATCTCATCTTATGGAAATCTTGAATTCATGAGTTCTTAAAGTAAGAAACTCCAAAGCTATCAAAAGAACACGCATATTCGGAAATCTATCTAAACGTTACAAGCTAATTTATTTATTCAAAAGCACTTTGATTTTTGAGTAAATTATTTCAAAAAAGACAAATAAATACTTCTTTCAATAATAGCGAGGGACACGTCTTAAATAGGTAATACTTACAATAAATTAAATATATGCTATGATAACACTAACTTTGTCGGGTTGTTTCTTGGTGACGGCGACGGGCGGCGGGGGCGAGGTCTTCTCCTCTTTCTTCTTCTTTTTGCACTTGGTGCTCTGCGTGGGCGGAGCCTTCACGTCCGAGGAAGAGCATGAGCCCTGCGCAATAGTGCCCACGTTAGTACCATCAGATTACCTATTTGTTTCTCCACAAAAACAGGGTCGGCTGGAAGATATCTATGAAATGAATAAGCCTGTCTACCTTTTTTCGTTATTTTGTTGTTTGTTTCCTGTTGTGTTTATCAAATGCAATAAGAAAAAAAAATTACGTTAAGGAGTTTATAAATGTTATTTTTGTAAGGTGTTCTACTGTGATTATCAAAGTATAGCTGTCATTAACACAGTAGGCGCATAAGGCATAATAGAAGCAGCCACATACGGCGGCAGTTAGCTCAGGCCAACAGTCGTCAGTATTCAGAGAACTACCGCATAAATAAAGAAATAGGCCTTACCGTAAAACGCTGATGATGTCGATGACAGAGTCACCCATCTCTTTGGCAGCGGGCTAGCAAACAGACCATCAGACGTCGGAATAAATAAAGAAGTAGGTCCACTAATAGAACCTTGCTAGATGTCTGCACCTACCTGTGAGTTGGCATTGATGGGGGTCACAGACCTCCTTGAGTTTGGGTTAACACACATACCAGCCGTTAATATAAATAGAGAAGCAAGCCTGTGTTTCCACCATTGTTGTAAAGGTAGCTATGCAGTGTGCAAAAAAATAACCAATAGGATAAAGATGTAGGCCTACCATTCGATCCCTGCAGACATGTGCACGTAGTCAGCTTCAAAATTATCTAAGCGTTCAAACACACCAAAAATATCTGAACATTTGACAAAAATCAACCTTATCTCAAGACGTAGAAATTTTTATTCGTTGTTGGAGAACAAATAACATTGAATGAAAGTACATCTTTCACGTATTGGGCTAAGAGTGATTTTTGTCAAACGTTTAGATATTATTGGTAGGTTTGAACGCACACATTATTTTGAAGCTGACTGTACCTGTGAGTTGACACCGAGATAGTTTTCGGAGAACATCCGTTTAAATAAAGAAGTAAGCCTACCAATAGATAGCTGCAGACGTGTGCCACGTACCTGTGAGTTGTCATCGATGCCGGGGTCGCCCTCCTCCTTGAAAGCGGGCTCATAAACAATCAGTCGTCAGTCCTCAGAGAACACCCGTATAAATAAAGAAGTAGACCTACCAGTAGATCGCTACAGATGTGTGCACGCACCTGTGAATTTCCGGAAAACACCCATACAAATAATTAAGAAGTAAGCTCACCGTTTGAGCGCTTCTGCAGCTCGAGTTGGCGTCGATGCCGGAGTCACCCTCCTCCTTGCACACAGATGATTGATGAGACGAAGATTTTAAATCCATAATATTTTAACAGTCCCTTCTTTGTACGTAATAGTCTTGCATACTCATTTAATAAAAAATTTGAACAAAATTGAATGTAATATGGAAAGGAAAAAGAGAAATTAACGCGTCGAAAGGATCTGAAATGTGATTTCATACCCAAATTAAATGTTGCTGGTCACTGCGTAAGATTCCAGTTCATCAAGCTATATAATGCTCTGCCTATAGGCCTTAAATCCATTTATGATGTGTATAAATTTCAAAATAAACTCAAGGCGTTCTTATTAAAAAAGTGCTATTACTCAGTTGATGAATTTCTAAGTCATCCTAATAAGTTTTAATATTTGACATACCATTTTTATATTAGTTATTAAGTTAATTATGATTATTATTGTATATTTGCTAATTTATTTATAATAATTTGTCAATGTAATTAGTTTTCATAATGTAATTTCCAATACAATGTAAATTGTTTTATGGAATAAATAACTATGAACTATGAACAGACTGCAGTCGTCAGCTTAGTAGTAGGCCTAACAGTAGCACGCTGCAAAGTCTGTACAAACCTGTGAATTGACGCCGATCATTTCTGGAGAACACCCGTACAAATAAAAAAGTAGACCTACCAGTAGATCGCTGCAGATGTGTGCACGTACCTGTGAGTGGGCGCTAATTGTTTCCGAAAAACACCCATACAAATTAAGAAGCGTCGCTCACCGTCGGAGCGGCGCCGCAGCTCGCGCGTACCTGTGAGTTGGCGTCGATGCCGGAGTCGCCCTCCTCCTTGGCGGCGGGCTCGTCGTCGGGCTCGCCGCCCTCGGAGTCGCCGAGCGCCTTCTCGCTGTACATGGAGTTCTTGTCGTTCTCCGCCTGCAGCTTGCGCCGCTCCTCCTGTGTGACCTCCTTACATGTACACGGTACGTTTAATATCGCCTATGAGCGCGCTGTTCCAGCGACCTACAGTGGTTTACTTGAGACAGAGGTCCCGTACGTAAACAGAGTATAAGCTACGATGAGTCAAATTTGAAATTATGTTTACGATTCCAAGCTTATACTATGTTTATTAGTAAGGACTATAGTTTGACATTTTTAACACAAATTTTAAAATGTATAAAAAGTAACGGATTAAACTACTGCACATTTTTTAAAGGATTTAACAACAAAGAAGACAATTTTATTTATAAATTAAAGAGGCATATTTTAAGGTTACATAACGTTTTTGGGCATTCTCTTCGTTTCGCATAACATTCATTCAGAATAAAACATTAGGCATACTTTATTTCCCCATAACTTATTTTATAATAATGGTATATTAGCATCAAATGTTCATGCATAAATGTTTTTACAATAACAATTACTAATCATTTTATTGGCATCTCACCCTATGGCATGGCAAAAAAATATATTATTTTTGTATGGCGCTAGATTTCTGTTGTCTAATAGAAAAAATAAACTCAAAATTAAAAATTTCTAACCTATCACGTGACCTACAGGAGTATAAATAAAAATAAAATACCAATAATATACTTCAAAAAATTTAGACGTATAGCAATTATGTTCTTAACATTTATGCTGATTAAAATTATGATAAAGACAATTATAGTAAGTTAAAATTATGCCGATAAAACCATTATGGGTTTATAACACTCTGCTTATCATAATTTATGCAAGAAAACTTTATGCTGAAACTGTTATGCCAAACTATATTATGCGACCGAAAGGGCTTCCCAAAATTTTATATGAAAACAAAACTTAGCCCAATGTCCAAACAAAGAAAACGGTCTTCTTTATCCAGCAAAAAAAAAACTACAAAAAAAGTGCGTAAATAAACAAATTAAGTTAAAAACAAAGGTCGCTGCAAACAAACGAATTGAAACAAGAGCAAGTAAACAGGCAGTGTGAGTACATACCTTCTTCTCCATCTTCTTCTTCTTCTTGCGCTCGCGGCGGCGGGCGGCGGCCTGGCGGCGGCTCTCCTCGCGGCACCGCTCCGACTCGAGCTCCTCCAGCAGTATGGTGGCGTTCTGGTTGGCGCGCGCCGCTTGGGTCTCCTTCGCCGCGCGGATCACGCGCACGCACTCCTGGCATTTCTCTAGCAGCTCCTTGTCGGATATGGTACAGATGTACCTGCGTGTGAAAAGGAAATAATCAGTTTACATTTATGTACAAAGCATTATTTACAGTTTTCATTAATAGTTGTATAGAGTAATGTATCTTAAAATCAACTTTATCTATACTAATCTATACTAATATTATAAAGAGGAAACCTTTGTATTTTTGTATGTATGTTTGCAACGAATAAACTCAAAAACTACTGAACCGATTTAAAAAATTCTTTCACCATTAAAATGCTACATTAGCGCTGAGTAACATAGGATATATTAAAAAAAATGTCCAACCGTGCGAAGCAGGGACAGGCCGCTAGTATATTATAAAGAAAAGATTAAGTCTCTTCTTTTTATGTTACTGAGTAAGCAAATAGATAGGATAATGATTCCGCCTGATGGAAAACGACCACCGCAACCCGTGGACGCTTGCGACGGCCGAAATCAATCCCAATTTGTTTGTGAATTTGAAGCGTTTGTAAGAATAAATGTCATATCACGATATTTATAAATAGGCAACCAATGTGCACGTTCAACACGTATGTTCACATACGAGTAAAATCCGTACGAAAACCAATACATACCGCTAGGTAAAGTAAGGATACAACGACAAACACTAAATTTAAATAAAAAGCTAATTACAATATAACAAACAAACCTTGTCATTTCTTGATCGGAGGGGAATTGCGTGACAACTCCTACCATCCATTTGACTACTTTGGTGTGGCCCTTTCTGAAAGCGGCCATTAGGCAAGAAACCTGCAAAGAAAAACAAAAAATTAATTTATACCCAACCGATATAAATTATATACATATAAGTAGCGTCATATGTATGACAAATGTTTAATGATTGCGGCTTGCCTTTCTATTATCCTGAGAGTCGATGTCTGCGCCGGCAGCGTACAACATTTCGACCACGGTAAGGTGACCGCCGTTCGCCGCCAGCCATAAGGGGGAATTTCCTTTTTTATTCTTAACCTCTACCGCGGCTCGCCTGAAAGTAACAACACCGTTTTAATCTGTCGTTAACGCTGTTATAGAATTTCGAGAAAGTTAAAAGAAATACAAGCTTTTCTGTAACTAACCAAAAATAAAGCTACCGACAGGCACTGAAAGAAGCACTTGAGAAAGGTGGAATAGAGCAGCAAATTATTTTATTTATTGATTTACAAAATACAAAAATATTTTGTTATTTACAGTTTCGATAGCATTATATTTTCTAACGTGGTATCAAAAAATGTGTTTTACCAGTAAACGCATCTTAAATTTTCCTATCGAATGGTGTAAGTAAGTGATTCTATTTCAAAAACACAAATGTTGAAAAAAATTTTTTCACAAGCAGGATTTGAACCTGCACCCTTCTGACATACCGGGCCAGGTGCTCTCCCAATGGAGCTATCGTGGTTCTAACCAGCCCGCCGAAATTATACAACACTATTTACTTTTTTACTTTGAAAGCCAAAGGCGCCCATTCAATGTCAACAACTACCGTCGTTAACATCCGATCATAATATTTTTATATTTTTAGCAGATTCTATTTCACTGAATATGTTAGATAATCGGTTTAACTACTTATTAGATTTACCACCAGGTTTTAATATTTTTTCGAACTAATAATACTAGATGTAATGCATTAAATTATCGGTTTGTCCTAAGGAGGCCTATGTAAATGCAAAACAACAGAAGGGTGGTTACCTCTGCAGCAGCAGCTCCACGAACTTGGTGTGTCCCTTATCGGCGGCGATGGTGAGCGCAGTGTCCCGCGACGACGGTACCGGGGGAGCGTTGACGTCCGCGCCCTTGTCGAGGAGTACCCGGCCGACCTCCACGTAGCCGCCGCTGGCCGCCTCCATGAGGGGCGTGAGGCCGGTCTTGGCGCGGTGCTCCACGTTCGCTTTGCGGTCGAGGAGGAGGCTGACCACTTCGTGCCGACCTAAAGTGGATGGGTGAGACGTCAGTGAGTGTACGTGTTGCATGGGTCTAGTTGAAAGTATTGTAGGACAACAGAGAGGAGCATAACGGACTTTAGAAAGTGTAATGAAATTAAAACCATAATAATGCAGTGTGAAAATCTCAAACAGGTTCCACGACACGTTTTCATATAGTTTTTACGTAACACGTTTTTATATAATAGCCAAAACTGTGTCGTATTTTTTTTACGTCTGGCTGCAACGGTAATGCGTGTTTCACACGCAGGCCACGTGTTCCTTCTATCTGGCAGAATTTTGTTTCTCCGAATTTTATTTGGCATAACAGACTTGACATAATTTTTTTAAACGAATATGTTCAATGCATAAAAATTATTTAGCATAATTATTATTTGGTCGAATGTTTATATGCATAAAGATGATTCTGAATGTAAACTTTCTGCGATATCATAGTTCTGCCTCTTAATTATTATGGATATTAAATGTATGCCTAAAAATGATTGTGACTTATGAAATAATGGGTTTTGAATGTATGATATGAGTGTGTGCCAAATGATTTTTTGCGAAATGAAGTTTATGCTTTCCGCTGTTATGCATTATAAAATTATGACATAAAAAGTTCTGCGATAAAAGGTAGACCCGCAGGCTACACTGGAAGCGAACATAAGTTCGCTGACCATTCTCAAGTCTGGTGACCGATCTCAAAGTCTACTGGCGCTGAAAAGGCCGTATGAGGCAATCGGCAAACTCTCTCCAAAAAAGAAGTAAGTGTGGACTTATCTTCGATTCGCTTTCTTTACGTCGCTACCGCGTCTTTTCATACTCATCATAGTTGGAGAGCTCTATAATACGCAGTGTGAACCAAAGTATGAAAAGACGCGGTAGCGACATGAGTAAACGAGCGAAACGAACTTATCTTCTGGATATATATGGTGGATATTTTTTATAGATCACTAGCACTTTTTTATAGACCCGCCTCGGCTTCGCACGGGTGCAATGCTGATATTATCAGTGTTTCTCTACTATATTATGCATGTATTTATACATATAAACCTTCCTCTTGAATCACTATCTATTAAAAAAAAACCATATCAAAATCCGTTGCGTAGTTTTAAAGATCTAAGCATACATAGGGACAGACAGACAGCGGGAAGCGACTCTGTTTTATACTATGTAGTGATTAGCCGTCGATATGCAATCGCGGGAATACTTTTAGTAACAGCACATAGCGGGCCAACGCACCTGTTGCACCCCGATACCCTTCGTGCCGTACCTTGGAAGCAGGCGAGCGTGAGCGCGGTGTTCCGGTTGGTCTCGATCTGCGCGTTGATGTCGGAGCCGCAGTCGAGCAGCAGCCGCACGGCGGACGTGTGCCCGTTCATGGCGGCCAGCATCAGCGGCGATATGCCCAGCTTCGATCCGGTGCGGGAGTTTATTTCGGCCTGTTTCATAAAATCGTACAAACATAAATTATATTAATTGTAATAACGTGTTTGGTTTTGTTAAATCTATGCAGTACACAACAAAAAAAAAATTTTTATAAGGATGTTTAGTCGCGTCTTCTTTATCATTTAGTTTCGGACCCTTTGCAAGTTAAAACGCGAATAGATCGTATTTAAAGTGTTTCATTTCACCATGTTAGTTAATAACAAAAATATAAAAATATTCGCTTTTAAAACGAGGTACATAACATATTGTTTTAGGGAAACTTGTTTCAAAGTTGGAATGACAGCTAAGAAATATAAGCTTTACCCTTTCGAAGGCAATGGCAGCTATGTTGCCACCAAATATTGAACTTTGTGCACTTGGAATTAGATTGAAAACCAATGAAAATCTAAAACTGTATTACCCGTGAAAGGGTTAAAATATATTGCTGTCCCGCTCTGATGAAGGCGCTCAGTATTATCGCATCCGTACAAAATTCGACAAGCTTATTGCTTTGCGTCCGCACATTTGTAAATACGTTGACAATGTAGAAGATCTAAATCTACTAGATCCACAAGTTACACATTACAAAATAACGAAATGAAATTGTGTTTCAATAGTATTTTGGCTTAGTTAAAAAAATATAGAAATTGTTATACAATCATACCTGGTGGTGTAGGAGGAGCCTTATAATGTTGACGTAGCCGCCGGACGCAGCCAGCGACAGTGGGGTATAGTCGGACACGTTCCGATGCTCCTACAAAGTTCAGAGTTAACATAAATTCATGGGTTTGTATGTTACGATTCTGTATGTGGGGCAAAAGTAGCTTACGCTTGCTGTTAATTCAACGACAGAAAATTAAGAAAAAATTTAAAGGTTTAGAAATAATTATAATATCAATTTCCTAATGTTCTAATTTCACGTGTTATTATTCAGGTTTCTATATTACAAAACATGAAAAATTCTCGTTCAGTTGTATATTTTTCAAGTAAAGCAACCGTACATCCGAAAACAATATTTCAGTAAAAACATTTTAGATAAACTAGCATTGTTAGTTTTTGACGATCCCTGAAAATTTTGATAAACTAGCATTGTTAGTTTGTGACGAACCCTGAAACTCCTCGTGTTAATGTGGAAAGCCTGAGGCTAGTAGTGGGACGATAA
>OY720031.1:17379561-17619728 GCA_963082485.1 Eudonia mercurella | reverse complement strand
TATGCCTAGAAGCGGTTTGCGAAAACCCCCAACCGAAATCAAACAATTTATGGTAAACATAATAACTATCAACCTATTACGTAGTTAAAAGATGCCTATTGACACTGACACGAAACAATCGAATAGCTGGGATATTAAAACCAACAAAGTTAAAAGTAAACTATATAGCGATTTTAGACTTATCGGAAGTGTTATATGACATACTGTACACTTTTATTGCGAAATAATAATAAAGTAATAGTAAATTTTCTAGCTAACCGTGTCGTTTTTGGGACGGAACATTTAGCCAGTTTTGGCTTAAAGTGCAACTAAGTAGTGTACTAACCATCGTAGTAGGGTTTGGCGTAGTTAGCGGCAGCTCGGGCTCGGGCTGCGGTTGCGGCTGGGGGTGGGGGTGAGGGTGGGGGTGGGGGTGCGCGGGTAGCAGGGCTCGCGCTGCGGGCACGCCGGGCGCGGGCACGAGGCTCAGCCCTAACGCGGCCGCCTGCGCCGCCGACAGCCCTGGGCCTTCGGGCTCCGCGGCTCCGTTGCCGGCTGAGAATGAGAGTAACTCATGTTAACATGTATTTAAATTTTTTGCCCAATGACTACACACGGTATATGAAAATAAACGCAAAGGGATGTGTTGTTGTTTATCTTATCATAGCCTGTCGAGGTTTCCTTCGCTGTTCCTAAAAAATTTTTATCAATTCGTAAGTTATTTTATGCAATATTATAAGAGTAAAAATTCTGAATATTACTTCAGAAACAAAATATTGATATTCAATAACAAATTAAGGTGCATCTAACGGCGAGCCAAGAGGAAAACACTACCATACCTTTGCGAGGAGAAAATAGTCTACAAACAAACAAAATAGCGTACTTACCGCGCGGCAACATAACCGAGTGCGGGTAGTCGAGCAGCAGCTGCACCACCGCCGTATGGCCGCCCTTGGCCGCTTCAATGAGCGTGGTGGAGTTGTCCTTGAGCTTGCGGAACGGGTCCGCGTCGCACGCCAGCAGGAACTTCACCACGTCCACGTGGCCGCCCGCGCACGCCAGCGACAGCGGCGTGTGGTCGCCGTTCGCCGTCATGCGGTTCACGTCGGCGCCCTGGGGTGAGGGAATAGACACGTTACAGACAAAGACAGAGTATTATCCTAAAGCAGTATATAGTCTTCCTTTCGAGTTGATGTTAAATAAAAACGATGTCTTGTAATAAAAAAGTTTTTTTCCCATCTAACAATTAATTAATTAATTATTTTCTAGTACTTTTCAATTTTGTTTTACTTTAATTTTCTCTAACTCAGCTTTTTAATTAAATACTAGTTAAATAACAATCATAATACATTGGTAAGTCTAGTGTCTATTATTTCCTACAAAAGTATGTAATTTTTGACTCTGCAGATTATATACCTACTTTTAATGGAAGTTAGCACATTGCACATACTAATCCTCTATGCGTGCGTCCGCGGCCGTATCCTCCTTCGTGCTCGAGAATCATGAAATAACCCAATAAACAACTGCCGGATATCTACCCGCCGAGTAACGGTAGCGGCGTCCACCTTCGACTTCGTGCTTGAGTACCGCACTCCGCACTATATTTTTCTCCACTCACCTTGCCGACGAGGAACTGCACGGTGCACACATGGCCCGCCCGGCACGCCTTCATGAGCGGCGTCCTCCCACCTTCGCTCTCGTGCTCAAGCTCGGCGCCCGCCCGCAGCAGTAGCTCCGCGACGTCGGTGTGCCCGTTCTCGCACGCGTACGTCAGCGCCGTATCGCCGGTCTGCGTTTGGGCGTGGACGTCCGCGCCCGCGTTCAGTAGGTATCTGGATATACATGTTTTATTAATTTAGTGCATACAGTAATACATACTAAAATAATTGATGACGATTAATCTACAAAAAACTGTTCCACAGCGGCAGTATGAAACTGTGACAGTTAAGAAAATTCGTTCTAAATTTTAATTATGAAGAACGAAGTCGTCGATTGTATATTTGAGTAAAACTGAATTCAATAAAGATTAAAAATTCATAAATCACACATATTTCGATCCAGGATTCGAACCCGATCCATTCCCGCAAGTTGTTGTAGTGGATGAAAGTCAAAAGGGATAAAATGTACTATAGAATCATTTATCTACAACAAATGAAAATATAGTACAAATATACATCCATATTTTTAACTACCTAAATATCTTTAAGGGTATTCTCTGCCCATCATTTTGCATGACTTTTTACAAAGGGACCAACTCTGAAATCGTGAAAAATAAATCGGCAGTTTCATACATTTCGATCGAGTTAGGTAAGTATCACATAATGTATGGATCAGCTGATATTTATTTACGATTCAGAGTTGGTTCCAGTGGAAGTCACGCTAAATGAAAGGCGGAGACTTCATTCTTAAAGATCGGTCGGGCGGGCTGCCTATGAACAACACAAAACAAAACAAAACCGCCCGCTTGACACAGCAGACGCTCTTAAAGATTTTCTGGTACTTAAAAAATAAGGAGGTATTGTATATACAAAAAAAAAATTACGGACTTAAATATCTTTGTCAAAATGTTATTGAGGATGTTAGAACTATATAGCTAAAAACAATAGTATCATACCGGACGAGCTCGAGGTGCCCCTCCTGCGACGCCTCCATAAGAGGGGTCGACGCTCCCAGCTCGGCGTCCGCGCCCGCCTTGATGAGGAAGTCGGCCACCTCCAGGAACCCGCCGCAGCACGCTAGAGTGAGGGCCGTCTCCTGCGTCTCGTCGGTCTGCGCGTTGATGGAGGCGCCTTGGCCGAGCAGGAGGGCTACCATCTCCTCGTGACCTGGGGGACGTATGCTATGATTACAATTCAGATTTCACTCCAGCCGTCTCAGGAAATCTACACACAATAGATAAGCAATGCGTACTGAACTCGATATCGAGTCATCGGGACGTAAGTGGTTAATATAGATCATGACAGCATCTATACTCTATTAATTATAAATATTAATAGATTTTAATGATAAATGTAGATTGTATTGTACTGTACAGCTATTGTTATTATTGTATTGCATGCTGGTCAAACTAGCGTTATATATATTATATTATAGAATAGAATAGAAACATTTATTCAGTATCACAAAACAACATTCAGACGAGTAAAGCATTCATAATTGAATATACATGGTATATGATACTGAAAAGGCATCTTCTCAGCATGTGTTATAGCATTTCAATAATGCTACAACGCTGGTCTTCCGAAGATGCCCAGACTAGAGCTAAACTTAAACTATGAAAAGAATAGTATAAAATAAAACACAAAACACCAAGCGGTATTTTTTGTTTCATTTCACTCACACACCCTGGTTACAATTGTGTAGTTAATTATTTACTGTTACATGGCTTAAACTAAAACTAAGAATAGTAATAAAATAAAACATAAAACACCAAGCGGTGTCTTATGCTTCATTTCACTCACACCACCCAAATGAAAGCTCATACACTTTGGTTCATAATTGTGTAGTTAATTATTTACTGTTACATGGCAGACTATTTCTTATCTATGTCTTATAAATTATACAAATACAATTAAATATAAATATGCATATCAATACCTCCACAGCTAAATTGTTAAAATTTTAGATATACTACAATGAGTCCTTTTGCAAATTTAGAAGAAAATTCCTATATTTGTACTTAAAACTACACAATGTGGAACACTTTTTAAAAGGAGGAGGGATGTTATTCCAGCATTTCGTGGCAGATTATTATTAATACCTAGATTTTTAAAATAGTTAGCCCTCTTATTTGCTGTGCCCTAGCAGGGCGTCACATGTACACCTTTGCTTATGTTTTAACACCTAGTGTAATGTAATTTGATATGCAATGAATAAATAAATAAATACTCTCTATCTATACTCAGGCCAAATTCGATGTAGACTGTCAGTAAACAAATTATGCTTAAATTTTAATGCAAATATCTACAGCCAGATAGATTTGTACTGGACAAAAATACAATTGAAATAATATCTAGTGTTAATTCCGCTAAATCACTCGTTTATCAAGCTTGGATGCAGTATGCAAGCACCGCTCTCCTGCCCAAATTATTATTTCAATAACACACGCACATTTAATTCAATTGAATTTTGGTGTGCAATGGTTTTCCGCAAAGTAACGCCTGTCTTCATTAATTAGATTTATACTGTTTAGACAGCTCCATGGAAAAAGCTAATTATGGTGATTTTCTCTCAAGAAACTATAAAAGAAAATGGTTTGAATACAAATATTCCACACCGAATTTGGCCTGAGTATAAGTGATAGTCAAAGAGTTTGAATAAAACTACATAGGTATAATGAAAATGTGAGTAAAAGATGTGACATATTTATGCCAATCAAGCTGGGTAAATGGCTTATAAAGTTAGTATCGTCGTTTATGTTCGCATAAGCCTATCAGATATTTGTTTTCTAATGTATACGAATTAAAAATGTGCATTATTGCCATAAATTTACAGCTCATTGATAAACAGCATACGTAATGCATAAATAGTTTAAACACTGAATAACTAAATCAATATAGCGAAATTGACGGCGAGAATAGGAAGGATATATTTGTAGTTAAAGTATTTTTTACTAAAGTAAACCATAAAAAAAGAAACCAAATATATTTTTATGTATAAACAATCAGAATGATCTTTTTACATATATAACAAAACAAACCCTTTATTTATAAGTAAGTACATTACGATAATGCTCGAGTATGCAAGCAAGCAAATATATCGGTCACCTTCTCTAGCGGCCTCCATGAGCGGCGTATACCCCTCGTCGTTGACCTCCTCTATGTTGGCGCCGCGCTCGAGGAGCAACATCGCCAGCTCCACGTGCCCGCCGCACGCCGCCAGCGTCAGCGGGGACTCGAAGCTGTCCGTCGGCATGTTTACCTGACGATCAAAATATAACATTATATTATGGAATTTCATAGATTCACTATAGCATTGTTGACATTTATTAGTTTTATTAAGTATAAGTTTTTGTTAATACTTTGTTGTAGTTATTTTTTAAGCATTGTATGTAGCTTAGAGCGCTATCTAACCTCCAAACCGGTTCCACCTGAAAACCAGCGCCATGGCTCCGGCTGTGACATTTGGCTGAGGAGAAGCCGTTTTGGCATTTAATTTTTTGTATTTTTTTACAATTTTCTTTAATGTAGTTTTTGAAATGTCAAATAAACATTTCTTACTTTTTCTTTATACTAAATAATTAAAATCAAAAATTTTGCATATCGACTACTTGACAAAATACGCTTAATCTTTGCTTATTCTATAACAACCTCATATACAGTGTTTGAAAGCAAATAAATAATATCATTTTATTTCACCACTGTTTTGCTCTGGCAAGAATGCTCTAAACAATAACCCTGCAAATATACAAAGTAAATAAAGCCAGTTCACTTGTAAGTAGAGTCAAGCAGCAGTTTGGCCACTCCAACATGGCCATCCATGCTGGCCGCCATGAGCGCGGTATTCATCTCATCGGTCATATGTTATATGGTATACCTAGAAAACTCACTCCGCACCAGCGACCTCGCACCTTCCATATAACAGACCATATTTTCGAGTGTGCATTACGTCTCTCTAGTCATAGTTTATAGTCAACTCACTTGGACGCCAGTATGGAACAGCAGCCTGGCCACATCCACATGGCTGTGGAGGTGGCTACTATCTACCTAGTTCTTACATAGTACATAGAGGACGCAGGTCAAAGACGCGCTGTCTCTAAAGTCGCGTCATCGACGTCGGCGGTGAGCGACGCGAGGTGATAGGAAATGCCTGTCCTCAACGGCAGCGGGCGGGCACATCACTCGCAATTATCGCAGCGTAAAAAAAGAGTTAAACATTCGACAGTCGCCCACCGCTCGTGTAGATAGATAGATAATACTTTTATTGCAACATTAACATGAACACAAATATAAATAATTTACAAAGTTACAATTTGGCGGTCTTATCGCTTTAAAGCGATTTCTTCCAGACAAACAGTCGGATGGAGAGAGCTAATAAACTGTAAGATCAGAGGTGAAACTATTAAAGCATACTAGAATAGTGTGTATTTAGGTATAAATTAAGCAAAAATAATAATAACGATAAATATACCATAACAACATACATAAATAAACCTACGTGTACCGCTTTCATATCGCGTCACTCTCGCTGTCGTTAAGAACGGTCACTGATGGAGATGTGGCATGCTTTTATGGTAATAAACAACTCACTTGCGCGCCGGAATCAAGCAGCAGCCTAGCCACTTCGACATGTCCGTCCATGCTGGCCTCCATCAGCGCGGTGTGCATCTCGTCGGTCTTGTGCTCGCGGTCGGCGCCCGCCGCCAGCAGGAACCGCACCATGTCGAGGTGGCCCTTGTAGCAGGCGAGCGTGAGCGCCGACTCCTTGAACTCGTTCGAGTGGGTGTTGATGCCGGCGCCGTGCTCGAGGAGGATCTTGGCGACGCCCACGTGGCCCGCTGATGCAGCCTGGCGAGGAGATGGTTTTTTTTTTGTAAATATACACTAACAAATTTGATACAGTTTAAATTACAAGTTACATGCAGATGTTCGTAAAGTGTTAGCAAATTGAACAAAACAGCACAAAAATAATACACTTGCAAGTATTGATTGTAACCGTTAAGTGATAGCAAATGAAACAAGAGCGAAAGTTCATTATTTTCCCACTTCCCGACGAAGTGTTATAATTGAATACTTTAAGAAGTTCATTAACAACAACGCACAACAGCTGGTCGGGCTAAATGGGTTATAATAACTACTATCCAATTGGATCAAAATGTTAACGCAGAAAATATAAGCTCAGTTTTAGAAAATAATTACTTTAGGAACGATCTCATCAAATATGGCACAAAAATTGTAAAGCTAGCCAACAATAGAAACAAAAATGTACTGTGTAAGTTATTTAATTAAGGTACTAGGTTAAGTTGTACTATTGCATTTTATCGTGTTAAAGCATTAAAAAGACCCTTTACAATAATAAAGGGGGAAAGGAAAAAAAATAATAAAAAATAATAATAATAATAACTACTATCCAGGCATACTTTTATTTCTTCCCGGTCATCATCATGGCGCATAAACACTAAAATCACAAAGACGATGTGTTGCCGGCCCTGAAAACCTTACGACACGTAGCTACTAAGGAGCTAACAAAGCCTTATCTCCATGAGCGGCGTGTGGCCGTTCTCGTTGTGGTCCTCGACTTGGCGGCCCGCACAAGCGTGCATGAGCGGCGTGTTCCCGGAGCTTGACACGACACGAGACTACTCAAATGTCGCGAGTGACGTACCTCCATGAGCGGCGTGTGTCCGTTCTCGTTGTGGTCCTCGACGTTGGCGCCGTTCTCGAGCAGCGCGCGCACGCACTCCTCGTGGCCGCCGGCGCACGCGTACATGAGCGGCGTGTTGCCGGAGCCGGACACGGCGTTCACGTCCGCGCCGTGCGCCAGCAGCAGCCGCACTATGTCCACGTGGCCCGCGCTAGCTGCCTCCATGAGGGGTGTGCAGTCGCCCTGTACCAGTTTACAAAAATGTAAGTTTAAAATAATGGAAACTTCGTGGACATACACGAATCGAGTCCCAGGGAAACCTGTGAAATTCGGACAAGCAATGACGCTATAGAACTTTACCTAGGCCGTAAGTGAATACTAGTATGTGACGGTTTTATATATAGTTTATTTTTTAACAAAACAAAAATAAAACTGAAATAAAAATGTTACCTTGATACCACGGTCTTCGACACTCGCATGCATCGCCAGCAGCACTTGCGCGAGCTCGTAGTAGCCCGCGGAGCACGCCAGCGAGAGGAGTGATTCACCCTCCTCCGTGGTTTCATGGACCGACCGCCCCTCCGTCAGTAGTTTGCGCACGGTACCAACGTCGCCGTCAGAACACGCCTCGGCGAGGGAAGGCGCCCCGTCCGCGCCGACCGACGACGCAGCCGTCGGCGTCGTTCCAGTCGCCGTCGACCCGCATTGGGTACTACACAAACAAAAACACGATTCACATAACGCGTCACTAACGTATTCAACTGTTGTCGAATACTAAACTATCAGATAAGATCAAAGCTTCAATAATCATAGCCAACTGTGTCTCGATCGAGACGACAGCGAGAATCTGTGACTCAACCGCTGCCGAAGCGAGAGATCTGCAGAGTGCGACTCAAATCTCGGATATTCATCATGTAAAAACAAGCTTATCTCGTCGGCTCGCTGATATATGAATGACAATGTAAAAGGAAGCGACTTTAATTTAGTTCCATTCGTTATTCAAAAGGGGAAAACAGGGAACTGTTTGACATTTTATTAAATCGCAAGTAAGAGGACAGTCTTAAGGTTTCTTGAACACTGTTGAACAATTTCTAAATACTGCCGACGAAGACAAAGTGACGTAAAACAGAAACTTAAATAGGGGTAACTTTAGCAACAAGAATTGGGTCAAACCTCAGACGCAACACAATTTAAATCAAGATACTGTGCCTTCACCTCGCCATCTCTATGAATTGTTTTATTCCAGGATAATAAACTGTCATTTATTGATTTATGAACTAAATTCATTAATATCAACACATAATGAAATTTAATTTGCAAATTTACTAAAATATTAAATATAATTAAATCATCAATGAAACAAAAGTATAATAAGTAAGTATGAAAGTCAATACTCTATTATATACTAATTAAATCCACATAAATTCATAAGAAACATCTGTTCCGAATGCGGAAGTTCTAACTATGATGTAAATCTGTACTACATTGCCGCTTAAATGGAGATTGCCTTTAGAGAAACTTGCAATCTGAAGCTACCTGGGGCAATTTGTCGCACGGGATTCTGCCGCGTCTGTGGTAGGACATGTCAACCCTGCTAATTGATGTGTGCCAAGGGAATTTGTAGGACTATCCAAGACAAGCCGTGTATACGCGTTAAAAAGGGCCCCGAGTGGCGCTACTTATGTTTTAATCAGCTGGCCATTTATGTTAAAGTTATGTTAGGATGTTAAGAAAAGAGTGAGTCAGAAAAACTGCGGGTGTTATTGTTTATATGTCGCCGAATACAATACAGACAGGCGAACACATAATGTCTACTTTGATTTATACATATAAAACCTAATAGTAATCATAAGCAAGATTTTTAATGTAACTTTTAACTTTAATCGACGGCCTCCTTGCTCGAGTGGCTTGCTCACCGGTTTTCATGGTGTCGCCATCTCTGAGGTCTCGGGTTCGATCCCCGGTCGGATCAATTTAGAAATACCTGTTTCTCTAAATTGTTTCGGGTCCGAGTGTTTTCTATGTATAATAAGTATGTATTTAAGTATATTAAGTATGTTTATCCGTTGTCTAGTAAACCATATATCAAGTTTCTTAAGGAAGCTTTTCTTGGGGCTAGATAATCGGTGTGTGTATGGGAAAACATTTATTTATTTATTATTAAGATGATATAAAATCTTAAAATTTTTGTTTACTGCTATTACTTAGCTTAAAGAGTATTTTCATTTAATTTTTTTAATGTCAGGCTATTAATATTAGTAGACCTTTGTGTCTGCTGGGCATTACTTTCCATTTTTTAAATAGAAGTGTGGTGAGCATAGTACTTCTTTAGCGTAGTTTATTTTTATTTCTTTTGCTGTATGGACTTGCGTCTGAAATAAATGTTTTGATTGATTGATTGTAGTACGAGGTGGCCTTGTGAAGCTGAACTACTAACGCCAATATAGTCAGAAAATAGTATGGGTATAATTTAAACGCTTACCAGAAATATTTTTTAAAACCAAACCTAAGCCTAAGTACCAAATAAATTAAATGACTGTACAAATATTATTTTTGCTTCCCAAAATGGATTAATGCTCACCAAACTTTTTTTTAACACTATTATTCAAATGATTGAGGATACTAGCTGCCCTACTCCTGTAGGTCACGTGATAGGTTAGAAATTTAAGACAATCGCGAAGCGAGGTTATTTTTTTATTAGACAACAGAAATTACCAAATTAAAACTCGAGGCATAAAATATTGGTGTTATCTATTTGGTGACAAAATAACATATTTGGTCTGAAATGCAGTTAAAAGGTATTTACATATTTTTATTGCATTTAATAAAAATATAAATTGTATCCTTTTTATAATGTTTTAGGAAACACAATTTGGTGAACATTTATCCGTTTTGGTAAGCATTTCGAATTTTATTGGTAGTAGAATTGATACATTTTTGGTAGGCGTTTAAACACAAGCCAAATAATATTGTGGTTCATACTCCATACTAATGCTTAGGAAACACTTACTGTACGGTCACAAAGGGGGGTAGAAGAGTTATATAACCAAAGTGAATACTAACGGCTTGTCCTGATGGTGAAGCCGGTGGTGCGCGGGCGGCTGGTCGCTGCGCATGCGCGTCAACGCCGCCGCGGCCTCGTCCAGCGCGCAGGACACCGACGACGTCAGCCGGCGCAGCACCTCGGGGTCCGCGAGGTGCTTGCCCTCGCCAGACAGCTTGCCGATGCCTGCTGAGCGGTACACGTATGTAGATCAATCAATACAATGGGGAAGTTGACAACAACAATAATTAAAGCCCCATTATTCATAAAAACTATTTAAGCATTATTTAGTTAATCATTGTTTTGTCTCCTTTTCTCAAATTCAAAATGACGTTTGTGTGACGTTGACAAAACAATATTAAACTAAATAATGCTTAGTTTTTATGAATAAGGGGGTAATAGTATAAATGACATCACATAACACTTCTTTTAAAAGGGGAGGCTTATACCTAGCAGTTGGTACACACGGGCCGAAATGATGATGATGATGATGATGATGTTGATGATGATGATGATGATGATGACGAAAGGTAATATCGAAAGTTCACGTACTGATTTAAAAAACTTTTTATTTTTTATTTTATAAATTGTCAGTTAAAAAAACTGTCTTTCAAATGCCTATTTTAAAACAGTCTCTTCTACCACACATAAAATCAAGCAATTGTTTAGCTACTTATTTCAGATCTAAGTCTTTATAGTTACAAATCTCCTGTAAAAAATAATGTTGTGAGGTTTTCACATTTATGAATTAAGCCTAAGTTAGACAACTAACTAGCAATATTATTAAATTTTTTCTAATTTGTTCAATGATCGGTGTTTTATACATTATTTAAAACAAAAAGAATTACATTTATTTGATCCAGAACAATGACACTGACAAACTAAAATATCACGTTTTAATGCGGTAATAGTAACGTACAGGGATTCACAGCTAAGCTTCTCAAAATTTTAATTATATTTAATGGGGGCGCTAACCATCAAGTGGGCCGTATAAAAGATTGCTAAATATGCGTGAGAACTTTTATTTACGTCGATCGTCAACGCGTCGGCGGATAGGCCAAAGTTAAAGTATAAGAAAACACATCATCATCATCATCATCATCGGCCTATCTTAGTCCACTGCTGGACATAGGCCTCCCCTAATGAGCGCCATAGCGCCCTGTCCTGAGCTTGACGCATCCAGCATCTGCATCTAAGAAAACACATTATCTACAAAAATATTTGCACTGAGTCAAAGCCTGCTATGTAAACACAACTTTAACATAGTAAGCGTAGCTTAGGTACATAACAATATCACTGGCTACAAAGACATCAACGTAAGAATACCATCTGGGAATGCACTAACCAAGGAGTACTGTTTTATTCACAACTTGCCTTGTAAGATGCGTAATTACTGAGACAGCTCAGTCCAAATTAGCCGAGGGCGTAAATCATTGCAATAATTATGAATGCAACGAGTACTGCAGTGATACATATCGCATACATATATCCATCAGTCGGGGAAAGGCGACACGTGCCAGTTGCACGCATAAGCACTATTATGTGCGACGACAGACATCTCAGATGTTCTTAGGATTAGAACTCACTGTACGTGTGAGAAACGAAAGTAAATGCGTTAATCTTTGTTATACCGATCTTGTCCAAACCAAGTTTATGTGAAAGGTATCCTTCTAAGCGATAAGGCAGTCCTTTTTAAAGCTTGTTAAATTATTATTTTTATAACTAGATATACCAACATAATAACATTATTATTTTTATTATAATATGACAATAAATGAGTAGCAGTGCAGCAGTGAATATGCAATATTTTTAAGTTGTAACGCCGTTAACACCTGCCCAGTGACTTGAAACTTAAATTTAAATAACAGTCACGTGTTAGTAGAATTACTCTACAATAATATGATAAAACGTTTATGTTCCTAACCTATTTAGATACTTACGTGCCAATTTAAATAAATTCTCTGCAAACTAAAGTTTAAAAAAATGGAGAGTAATCAGCAATAGTTGTCAAATTAGCATTATGTACATCACCGACGAAAAAAACGAGTTTGTTATCAAATCTATCTATCTATGTATAATAATAAAGCTGAAGAGGGTCGAAAGTCTGTACATGGAAGATATTCGAAAAAAAGTTGGCTTGGGATACTTAGAATCGATAACAGAACACGTTCCAACAGTTATTTGACCGCGCATCACGCGAAAATGGCTCAACGGATTTGGATGAAACTTTGCACATAGACAGACCATGACCCGAACTAGGATATATAATACTTTTTATCCCGGTAACAGGTTCCTGTGGGATAGTGTAGTCTTCACGAAATATGTCGCGGGCGACAACTAGTTTAAAATAAATATCATTATGTGGAATGTAAATTAAAGTGTGCGATTGTTGACAGACCTTTATAATGTTCTGAAATTTAATCCACAACAACACTTATCGAACGATAGATTGTAGCCTCAGCTTTATGTTCCGATAACTACAAACATAAAATTTTCTCTTTCCATCCATCGTGAACAGTGGTGATGCCCGCTAATTTTGTGACCATTCAGTGCCAACAAATAAATACGTTTTATGTAAATCGCCGTATTGTTATAATGGCGGGGTCCAGCGATTCGCCCTGTATCAATGTTATTCATTTATGTGGCGTTAATTAGTCCTCGCCGCTCTATTGTTAGCCAATCGGGCCTAATTTATGTTTCTGAAGGGAGAAATCGTATAAATTGACAACAAAGTAAGTTTTCTTTTGTGTGACTGTGCGTATTCATTGCTTTAGAGATTTTTTATTCTACAACATCATCATAGTGAATTTGAAAAAAGACAAAGTGTTCAAAAAACACCACGAGCGGGATTCGAACCGCACCCCATGACATGCCGGGTCAGTCGCACTGCCAACTATGCTATCGTGGCTAAATCCAACTCGCCGAAATTAATCAACACTATCTACTTTTACTTTATAAGCCAAAGGAGCCAAAGGACCCACTGCCAGCGAGATGGTTGATCTTGGATACGTGAAAAAATTCACGGTAGTTGTATATATGAAGAAGTTAAAAGGAAAACTATCACAGCTAAGTAGGCTTTAAAAGTTTACGAGTAACAGTCGACAAACTTATAAAATGTACTTGGCGCAGTACAAATTCCTCATTGGGAACTACTTAAACTACTTATGTGAAACCGGTAGTATCTACATTTAAGTATATGAGTCATTAAAAATATACGCATTATTGAGACGGGCTACGAAATCCTACACTGCGCGTGGCCCGACACGCACTTGGTCGGTTTTATTCTAGACTCACCAACAAGTACAATTATTTTTGCATTAATAATGCTATCTTTGAATGTCATAACATAAATGGTATAACAATATAATTTTTTTTACTAGAAAAATCAAGCTGTTTCAGGAATCTTTTATCTATATATAGCATTTTGTTTCAAAATAATAAAAATCATAGGTATAACAATGTCACTTTTTAAACTATCATGGTCATTTACATTAGAATAATAACAATTATCAACGGGATTATTATATCTCTCCATATATCAGAATATATTACCATTATTTTACTATCAGATACTCACAAACAACAAAAACATAGTAAATCCCATTAATAATTTATTATTCTCATGGTATAACACCTAACACACATACAAAGAGAGACAGGTACCCCACCTTTAAAAGTTATTTTTTAGATGTACATATATGTTATATAAAACATTTTCACAGCATTCCTACAACACCCGAGCAGTAAACAAAAGTTGTAGGTAAGATAAAAGTAAAAATAAGTTATAGGTAAGATTTCCGCGCATCGATTATTTATTTATAATCAATGGAACGTTTTTCTTAAAAGGCTGTCATTATAGCAATTATATTAATTAGTTTTATTGATACTAATTATTAGTATAATATTTTGTATAACATTCGAATGAATTAATATTTGGTCAAAAATCATTTGACAATCAAGCTATCATTCGAATTATTAATTTTTAATCGAACGACGAATGATCTGTCGAATACCACGTATTGAATCATTCGAACAATTCGATTGTAAATTTTTAAAATAATCGCCCATTGCTAACGTAGAAATAGTTAGTACATGCCTATCTCTAATTCTAGTTCTAAGGTTTTTCCGGTGGGTTCAGCAAAGGAATCGTGCTCACGAGCCTTAGTTATTATATTATTTGTTTTTGTCTGCATTTTTATTTTTTTCTATTCATGTCCAATTGTCTTTTTTTCTTTTCTACTTAGTATTGTTTTTAATCTAATAATTATTTTATTTCATTTTTTTTTGTTGTTTGTAATTTCTTGTCTTGTCACTAGACTATAAATATTCAGGCCCTGTCAGAATAACAGCGCTTCTGTGTCATTCTGAACATGTATGAATGACACAGCAGCTTATGCTGAGACAGGGCCCTTTAACTTCACACTCTACCTACCTATTTTATTTTTTATTACTCAACTGTTCTTTTTTTTTCTGTCTGTTTTTTCTTTTTTTCCTTTATTGTTTTATAATTGTTCTAATTAAGTGTGTGTTAATAAATTCTATTCTATTCTATGAAATAATTTAAATATGCATTACAATTTGTCTATTCTAAATTACACTTATTATAAAAGCCATTCCGAATGTTGACTCGAAGTTTCTATAACGAAACGATGACAATGCAAGAACGCAATACAAAAGCTTTATGCATCAAAAATGAAACGTAACACTAAATTCTTTAACCTTTCAAGGAGAACATCACTTGGGACGAACGAATCAAAACAAAAAGGTTTTCTTTAGGAGCGGAGACACTGGCAGGCCTACTTACGGACATTTCCGAAATAGGTTACGGTGTCAGGCTACATTTAGTTATTCGCGAATGATAACAATGCCTCTGTGAGCACGGGGATGCTTCAAACAACGGTTGGTATTCAGATGCCCAAACACGAAACATGTGAAACTTTAAAAGTTTCTTTTCATTGGACTCTCGTCGGCAAAGAAGCAAACGCACGGTCCTCCTGACGATAGCCACTCATCGCAGTCTACAGACTTGCAATCTGAGCATAGGTCGCACGATGACTCTGTATAGATACTTATTTCAGTATTTTAATGTTAGATGTTGTACCCTTCAAACTGGAACAGTAATAATGGGAACTTGGTGCTCGACGTCAGAATAAGTTTAATCAGTAGTCACTATTTTTAGGATTCCATAGTAAACCAAAACCTGTAACGTTTCATCATATTATGTGTCTACCACTACTGCCATCAAATATCTCTCACTAACTGTGCCACAAAATTTAAGTAGCCAAGGCACTAGTATCGAAGGAATCCGTAACAACAACCATAGGACAACCCCCAATCCCGAAACAATGAAGATATTTCGCTTCGCTTACATGGCAATATAGAGTCAACACAAATCAAATGTAAAAATATTTTTTATTTAACATTTACATGGGAAACAAAATATTCTACGTTGTCTAACGGTCAGAAAAGATCTAAACGGATATTGAATCTAGGACGGACCTACGAGTACGAAGATGGCGACGACGCCCCGCGTAATGCTACGGAGGTCGTCTAACCATGATACATTTAAATTAATAAAAGCGAGTAAGGTTAGTGGATACACGAACGACGGTACACATACATTTAGACCTTAGAATGCACTTAAACAAATACCGATCCAAAAATATGCAATGTGGTTTGTAAAGTCAATGTCAAACAATTCTTTATTGTCAAGCGGGACACCGTCCGGCAGGCAGTAACATTTCTTATTTCCTTCTACAGAGTAATTTATGACGTGATCGCGACGTTTCACTGCCGATTGTGATAGTTCCGGTATTAATATCAGAGATTTTTGTGCAATAAATAGAAGTTTTTTATTGTTACGTAAGTTCGCTATACCGGAGGGCGTCATCATGCGTGCGATTATGGTGACGTAACAAGTTAGCCCTAACAGCATTCTTAAGCGGGGAGCGACAACTACCCGCATGCTATGTGTTGTGTGCATGTGTGGTTAGTGATTTATTGATAAGCGAGACAATGAAAAATATAAAATGCCTTGTAGTGCCTACCAAGTAACGTACGGTAGAAATTATTGACTTACAAACAACCTGTAAAAACACATTGATTGTAAAATAATGCTCCTTATTGAGACTTCAAAACGGTTATGGAGAAAAGTAAAACGTCCATATAAAACATTGTTATTCAAAGTTAAACTAAGTATAAAAGATAAAATTATTTTTACCGACTTATTGACGTATACACAAATACGTTAGATCTGGACTTATTTAGTATTTTGGAAATAAGTCCGATGCTAAGACTTCATTCCGACTCAAAGTAAAGACACCAAACAATGTATCAAAGGTTTAAATACTATATCGTCATTGCAGAAAAATACAACACATAGGTAAATTTGTATCGCAAATGACACAGCAGTCGTAGTGTCGACGAAAGTTATCGATTTTGTTAAATAGACTATAGACAATTGGAGGCAAATGCAGTTGCTATAAGTAAAGGTCAAGGTGTCCGTCCGCTTTATACAATACAACAGCTCCATAATTTAAAATCGTAAATAATAAATACGCACATACTACATTTTATCTAGTATAATAATGTATAGACGATCATTCAGTGTGGTGAGTAGCAGCAAATTAAAGGATTTCACAACCTCCTCTAAGGGCTTCTCTTCTTCTTCTTTCTTCTTCTATTGGGCTCGTTAACGACTTAACCTTAGTTAAACGTAATCCCTAACCATGTTAGGTTACAGTTCTTTCTTCCGGCTAAACTGGTAACTATTTGATTGGTTGCACTAAGCAACTCAATGGTACGATTTGAAATCACATACACATCCTCTGTGGTCTAGTGGTTGAGACCACCGGCCTCAGACCTACAGGTCCCGGTTTCGATTCCCGCGGGGGTACATGTTTGTCCGCCTGGCTAGCTACTACTAACTATGCCGTCATAACATCAATGTTGTAGCATTGTTGTGTTCTGGCAGCTAGAGATAAACTAGCCACTGCCGCAGAAGTTGAGGATTACATTGGCCTTATCATCACTTAACATCAGGTGAGATGAAGGCACTCCCAGGTAGCACAAACTAGTGTTAGAAAAGCCATGAGATCGTTTTTATTACAGCTTTTGTCTGCAGTGGTTATCACATAATGGTAAGATATATAAAAAACACATACAATATAGCGCAATATTATTATGTTTATTACAAATTAACACACTTTTAGCATAACTTTTACGAAGTGATATGCGTATGTAGAGCTAGTTGTAAATGTAGTCATCGTCAGCTTTTCATATTAGGGATACATCATGGGGTACTTAAGAATTTGCGAGAAAGAAGGTCAGTCAAAAATTCTAAAATAATTTCCATCAATCAATGAATCAATCCAACGCCGATACGCTACGCTAACTGCTTTTCATCAGGTGGGCCGTAAGCCTAAATGCTACATATAAAAAATATCTTTATATTACTACTATAGATCTAATCAAATTTAACTAGTTGTACCAATTTGATTGAATAGATTAAAAGTGACGTCATATAAAACGTATTTTTGAATATGCTTGTAGTATTGATTATATTCATTCAATACAAGTTTATGGCGTTACCTATATGATTCGTTCCCTCATCCTAAAATCCTAATCCCTATGGTATTAGATAGGATGAAAGAATTTAATCGTAAAACGCCATAGACTTTATTAAATGAATGCCGCACTACGCCCGTCACTTATCAATCGCTATGGGAAATCGAGAAGTGATGCGCAGTTTAAGTGAAGGAGGTAGCGGTTGTTAATCTACTCATTTCAATTATGTTATTACGCAGCAAACTTTTAAAAACAATATCTAAATTTGCAAATGACATCATCGCTATTTAATATTCGTATCGATTTTTTCGATTTTGAAAAAAAATTAAAATAAACAAACTGCATGATTTGTACATAATATTTGTGTTTTCAGTTAATATATTACATACTAGCTGACCCGGCGGACTTCGTACCGCTTTGACAGTTTCCATCATTGAGTTAAATATATATCAATGGTTTGCATGACAACAAAACAAACAAATCATTTTGTATTGGAAAATTAAATTGTCGTTTTTAGTATTTTATTTATTTTTAATATAGCCTATGTTACTCAGCGCTAATGCAGCATTCTAATGGTGAAAGATTCTTTTTAATTGGTCCAGTAGTTTTTGAGTTTATTCGTTGCAAACATACATACATACAAAAATACAAAGGTTTATTTATAATATTAGTATAGATATGCAGTTTCGGTGACAGCCTAACAACACTTGGTTTCCAAACAAAAGGCTCGAATACCTGTAACTAAGTCGTCGTAATTGACTTCGATAATATAAATAATACATTGGATCACATAACAGAGATAGCAAACTGTTTCCGCAGCTGCTATTTCAATAATTCTCTAATGAATCAAACAAAATACCTTGTCAGTCATCATGTTGTGACTTGGACCAAACCAGATGTCTGTGTCTGCCGCTTGCCGCGTCTGCGTTGTGACGTACATCACTTCCGATACATCCAACTGCCTACAAACCCGTCGTGCTAACCACATAAGGTCTACATTCGCTAAGTACGTCGAGTGCATGTTCAAATAACATTCTGTAAGGAGTGTGTGACCCGTCGTGTGAGTGTACTGTAATTACGCACATGTATAAAATACGTAGTGAGCTTTCATACTTTGTTATTAAGGAACCAAGTTGCTATTAGTAACTCAAGGTGATGCTGATTGATGACCTATGAGTAGGACTTAGTTTTCTTTGAATATGATTGAAACATTAAATGCTAAATTAATAATGAATTTCAATGTTAAATAAAGATTGGCTGCAATGATTAGTCACTACATAGATGACCTTAGCATGGTACAGTCGTAAGCTAACAGTAACAGAGTGCCGTGAATATGGTCAATAAAAATGAATGTAAAAACTTTTATTATATGAAACAAAATGGAATTTATTTCAGTATTATCATTGATTATTGAAATAAAGAGAAGTTAACAAAATTGATGTTTTTTCAATGTGATAATATAAGCTACTAGCTGACCGGCGGACTTCGTACCGCTTTGACAGTTTCCTAGACAACAAACCAAACAAAACGTTGACAGTTTCCATGACAACAAAACAAACAAATCATTCGTCCACTTAAGAACAACCGTATCTCATGATGGACCCCTATAGCAGCGCCACCTACCGGGTCCAATTGTAAATCTAAACCATTCTCGAATCCACTTGAACACACAAAGAAAATTTCATCTAAATCGGTCCAGCCGTTTAGAAGGAGTTCAATAACATACACACGCACAGAAGATTTATATATATAAAGATTGTTTGTGCTTTCCATTAAAGTACTTATGTAAGTACCACATCATCTTAATAACTTAGAAATCTCGAGTACTCAGACATAACAAATTAAGTACCTAAGTAATGAAGATGTAAACACTTAATGTTAAAATAAGTTGGCCATAATGAATGTTGAAGTGTTTTTATTAAGAATTATTTATCTTTCTTATTTTGAGTCAGTAATTAGTCTATGATCTACAGTGATTGTGCCTACAAATAAGAATAAACAAAAAAATTAAGTGTCAGTCAGATTCAGTCTTTAAAATTCTAAAATTCATATTTCCAAGAAATATATATGAACGAATTTTTAGGCACATGTCAATTTCAATCTTCAGTAAAATTTTAATAATGAAAATCAATTTTAAAAGATAGCAGAGGTTAAGAACAAATTAAAAATAATAGTAAAGTAGTAATAAATTGTGGTTTAGCTAGAATAAAAATAATGGTATATCAATGGCATAGTGACATTCACAAGAGCTACTTGTAGCCTAAACTGAATAAAATGATTTTGAATTTGAATTTGAATTTGAAAATATTAACTTTTTTTCAATAATATTGCACTCAACTGCAATTTGTTGCAACTCCCCAAATTTTAATTTTTTTTGAATATTTTGATAGGAAAATAAGTTAGCATTTATTATTAGTCTCTCTAACATAAAATCACTTTTAAAATTTAATGATTATACTTAAAAGTTAACATTCTTTGTGTGCCTCTAGTTAAAGACTTCCTTAAAATTACTCCGTTCATACTGAAGTAAGAGATTGTGTAACTCCAATGCAGTCATTCCCGTTATGCTGAGGATCTGATCACGTCATGTGGTGAAAACAAGCGCTCTTCATCTGGCCAGTCACCCGCAATGTGGATGGACTTATGTAGCTGCTTTTGTGTGGCCTTGGTGTTTTTATTATGTTATTATGAATAACAATTTGCATACTAACCGGCTGCTTCCAGAAGGGCTTCAAGTCTCGCCTGCATCTCGGGGTCCACAGCCCGCTCAGGATCATCGTGAGAGAGTAGGAATTTAGATGACTCAGCACCACCTTCTTCATCCATTTCCGCCTGGCAATAAAGTATGAGTATTAGAAATCATTCCTCAACAAAAAAATAAATAACAACATAAATAATGCCTCCCTTGCCCATATAAGTTATCTATCATCTACAAAAATAAACACCTATTATGTCTTGATCAATTATAGCTAAAAATTCTGAGAAAGATATTTCTTCGCCAACATTATTTATGACACAATTTGTGTACTGTAAAGTTTCTAGCAGAGAATAGCAACAAGACAAGCTAAAACGTTCCTGTTTCTTGTAATTGCTTATCTCTAACAGATAAATAATATTATTGTTTACTTTGTGAAATTAACAATATGTAAGTTTTTAGTTATAATTTAACTTTGAAATATAGTTATAATATATACATAAACCTATTAAATAATGTGTTTTTATTGTACAGTCATCTAATAAGGTGGTAGACTGTTTAATAGATATCTATCACATACTCTTCCTAAGAATGTACTATGTAACCCACTCTATGTGACAAGTCTCTAAACAGTAAAAAAAAATTTGTTACACAAACTTAGTAGTTTTTATTTAGTATTTGGGAAGAAATTAAGAATTATTGGTTTCAAAAGGTACATGAAATAAAAGACGTCAGGCAATAATCAAAATTATTGGCAAAAGTGTTATCTTACAACTATTTCTAATAACTGGTGTAGAATTAACATTAACTACATATTTATAGCACTCTAAGCCTAACATTTGTATTAAACTCAGAATTTTTAAATTGATTAACAACTAAGGAATTGAAGTTACACAATTCTTATGGCCTAGCTATTACAATTAGTTCAAGATCTGGCAGAGTAACTTTTATTTTATGGATCAACCCTTAATCTTAACTTTTTTATCATAATTATTTCTACTGGTACCTACTCAAAGACAACAAATAACATAGTAATAATCCCATTGATAAGTACTCTATTGCTTGTGACCATGATAGTTTAAAAAGTAAAATAGTTCTCAAAATTGATGATTCGCTTTAAAACATAATAAAATGGACTGAAAAATAAGAGCAATTATAATATAATACAAAGTGAATTTAGACACTTAAGCCAATTGCCAGACATCCTTTGTAATATTATGTAAACAAACAATTTTAAAATAAAAAAAATCTGCACAGACTTGCATAAAGTTAATGTTGATAGTACAAGCTAGGTCACACATATAACATTATAAAAATAATAACAAGACTTTCTTTGTTTGGTTACTGCATATGTATTTCTAGGTTATATACATATGTGTAGTAATTTTGCATTGAATCAGCATTGAAATAATTTAGACTAATGGAATCTTTTAAATAGTTAGTAATGTTAGGGCCATCAGAAAATAGGAATATATCGACAGCATGTTAGAATCACAAGGACCATTCAACATCAATAAATCCAAAACATTATAGTATGTAATTTGTCCATCGCACACACATTATGCAGGTTAACATTAAGTCACGCAAAATGCCACAGCAATAGTTTTGGTGAAGCCATCCGCACTCAGTAAAGTCTTCGACTTACCAACAGGTCTGGCCTGCTTAGGCACAAACAAGCCAGCAAGATCTATAACACCAATGACAAAGTTTTGAGTACTGACAATGTGGTGCATAAGGACGACTCTAACAACTACCAATTACTGACAATGGTCCTTGCAATTCACGAGTAACCATCATTTTTGCGCGAATATTAGAAGGCGTTTTGCACAATTTGGTGTCGAGTCGTGACATCAAATACATCGTGATTGACAACACTGATGTTGTTTTCTTATGTAAATTATATAATTCACTAATTTCATAGAATTTAGTTACCGAATCATAACAATCATTATTTATCGTCGACTAAATGCATGTGATCCTAGAAACATGGCCACCGTAGTTCGAATCTTATTCAAAACACAAATAGACAATGAAGAGCACCTTACAGCCGATTAGCCCAATAATATCGTGGAACTACAAAGAATCAATGAAATACTGTCTAGGAGCGGCTGGCATAAATAATTTCATGCATTACTCAGTAGTACGTATGTACTTATGACTTTCTGACGTTTTACAGAATATTTGGCAAGCAACGTACTTCATTGGGATTGTCTAAATTTTATTCGTAGTAACCCGTTACACATGATATGAAACAAATAACACGGATTGCCCAATATTTTTAGTGAAAAAAGTAGTTGTACGGTCAAACTGGACATGTACAAGATGTCCCTTGCAGTATTTAGAGCGGTACAGATAATCACATTCCCTCATTGCCACCGCCTCTACCGAAAACAAAACACGTTTTACCTCGGATACAGAGTCATCCTCGCTTTCCGAAGAGTCCGTCATGTATTTGGCAGGCGCTCCAGAATACGTTTCGGTTTCTGATTTGGCTGGACTCGAAGTCGAACTCTGAGGAGTGGACGATTTTACCACATCAAGTTGCAACTTCACCTTATCGATATTTCGGTTTTCAGACTGTCCAACATTCTGCATTTTTGTCCTAATCCAATATAACTTAATTAGTCTTTTAGTATCAACACTTTTCTACGAAATTAACACGTTCTTATATTAGCAAACAAAATTTATTTCGTCATTTAGCCAGGTTGATACCCGCCATGTCTACTACTATGGCGAGGTTCCCGGATGCTTCAAGTAGGCTAACCAATTATCTCCCTCTGGCGACGAAATACTGAACTATTGTGCTGCCATCTACTTCCAAAAACGCACAAAACACGAGCTGCAGTGAAAAGAAAGTAAGCATATTACCTCAATTTTTGCAATGTAATAATGCAATGCTGTTATGTTTTATGAAAATAATTTATTTATATACTTTATTTTTTAATTTTGCATTATTACTGAATAAATTAAAAGTAATAAACAAATTGTATGTAGAGCTATAGATACCGCGTGAAGTTCGTAAGAAAGTGAAACAGTATGTGAACCAATCGTAAAACAGCTTTCCCTGATTTTAGCCAATCATAAACGAGGAAATCACTTTGACAGTTCAGTGTTACCATTAACAAAATATATTATTTTATTACTGTAAGGATGTCCAACATTTTACTGTTAGCAAAGGATATACTAAACGCTCAAGCACTCCGCGTACCTATATTGTCTATGATTATGATAAGAGGCAGGCTTAGAGGAGGAAAATCACATCACTAAACGTAGTGTTAAATTCTCTTTGACATCACTAAAAACTGCTGCCAACTGCCAAAAATAAAATATAGAAAATCGAAGAAAAAGCAAGAAAATTTCGGTAATAAGGTTGGAAAATAAATAAATTCAAACCATTTAATAAAACAATAATAGAAATAGAATAAAGTACCCTACCTATCACAAGTTGGAAAAAATGTGTAGTGTGTGTAGATCTATCAATAAAATGATGTTTTTATTAGATTGTCAGCTGACATCAATCATTCAGGAAAAATGTTTACCAAAATTGTGTTAGAATTATCTTTATTATTTTATTTGTACTTCGGTGGGTAACAAAGAAAGGCAATATGGTAAGGGACGGTGACCTTCCTACCATTTTCAACCCCAAACGCGTCCGTGCGCCTTCTGTTATAATCACAAGTGAAGAGGTGGTGGAAACTGAACGAGGTGGTGGCGATGGTGACAGGGAGCGTCCCAATGGTCCACCTACACCGCTGAGCCCCCGAGCGCCGCTTACGCCGCAAGCTTCTGTGTGCTCGGCACCTCCTCTCACGACGCAGACATCGTTGCAGCAAGCATACAGCGAATCTGCAACTAGCAGTCAGGATGAAGAGCGGCAGTTGAGAGATAAGAAGTGCCCCAGATCTTGTTGCTCAAGATTTGCTAAAAAGGTGGATATAATTTGTTTATAAATGAGATGCTTTCCAAGATTAAAAGTATTTATTGTTGAATTAGTAAAAAGTATATTGTTATAACCCCTTGAGCATCGATCAACCACTAGGTGGCCGATAACGATTAAAATTCTATTGTGTCCGTTATTCGCGCACTCGAGCTCATAATTGAATTATATATTACCTACATGTTGTTGTGAAGAAACAACAAACAACATTAGATTGGATTTATAATTTTATAATTAAATGATTTTGCTACTTGCAATGTTCTAAAAAAATTATTAAATTTATTTTACCATTTCAGATATACTATGGTATTTGTGTAACGGTGGTCCTTACTGCTTCCTGGGTGACAGCGACACATTGCATCAAACACATGTACTTAGAGATATATCCTCCTAACAGCCACAGTTTTCTGCAAACCACTGAATCTACATCCCTTTTCTACAACAACATTACTTCCAAAGTCCACACTCATGTAAGTTCTAATCAGATTTTATAAAATTATGTATGGGTCTTGAACCGGTTGTGCTTCAATTCTTGTTAAATAGATAATAGTTGTAAAGTGTAAGTTAATAAGATAAAATTGTAATAAGTAAGCACAAATAAGGTGCAGTTGAACCTCACAAGTAATTAACATTATAGCATAAAGTTGACTAATGATCCTTGGAAACTACCTATGTAATGTGTTATTTCTTTTTACATGGCTATTTCAATAATTGAGTGATCATACTAACCTTACTTGCATAATTGCATCCACTGAATTAAATTACCATGTGTTTATAAAGGCACTTGTAGCAAAATGCTTTCTTTAACAAATTATATTGTTTCCAGAATCTCTACAATGCTCCGTTCTTCACAGCTTGGTTCTGCACCAACTGGCTCATATTGTTTTACCCACTTTACCTCATAGTAATGCTGATACACAACAAGTGTAAGTCAGCGCATGACATTGTATATGATGCCTTCACAGATTTTAGAGAGAAGGGATTTACATTTGGTATGTACACTTTTCTGATTAATTCATCATAATATTTAATACTAAACCCAAACTATAACCCATGTTTTCACATGATGTGCACATATTGCACTACCAATACAATACTGTTGCAACTTAAAATATACAGATATTTGAGATTTTACCGTAATCTAATAACAGTACGGTATACTTGCATCAATTGCTCTGACTGCGTGTGCATATATTCGCGAGGGGGTGGACAGTCCTTGTGTGCTACAGCAAAGCTTAATAAACAAATAAGTTAGAGGAGTTTTGATTGTATTTTGTATGATTTCTGCAAAGTAATGCCAGATTGCATAGGTTAATACACACTTTGAATTTCTAGCACGGTTCATCAGCCGCTGCGGTCTATTCAGCCTGCTATGGGTAGTGACAATCTACATGTACACATACTCTTTGAAAATACTGCTCTCAACTGATGTGGTGGCCCTCTTCGCCACAAATGTGTCGTGCATCTATTTACTCTCTTGGGTCATATTGCATGAGCAGTTTGTTGGAGTGCGGGTTAGTTTCAATCTGTTTTATTTTTTAATTTATACAACCTTTTCATTTATTAGGTTTATTTATTTATTTATTATTTATTTATAAAAAAACTTATTAAACAGCACATATTGTAAGTGTTTATTAAGCATCTTGTCATGTTTATTATTTGGTTTTTTGTTGATGTAGATTGTGGCAGCAATTTTATGTGACACTGGCATAGCGCTATTGGCTTATATGGATGGCATCACGGGTAGTTCCACGCTCGGAGGCGTCGTGCTAGCTGCGTGCGCGGCCGCTGGCTTCGCAATATTTAAGGTTTGTATGCACAGTTTCTACTTTCTAACAAAAATCAACCTTCCAGGCCTGTCTCATTTTAAATATAATGCTACAGGTGCATTTTTGGTGCTGATTTAACAAGCCAACTAAACATAAATTATATTGTCGATGTTGTAGACGTCTCTTAGCCGCGCCTCGCGCCTTGCGATCTGAATTGAACTATATTTTGTCGCGGCTAGAATTGCTAATTAGTTAAATGTTTTTTCGGAGTGAACTCTCTGGTCCTACTGTTTGACTGCATAAGTATAGCGCGTATTCAATGTAAACATTCAATAAACTTTTATAAGTGTTTCTTTAGCCGTCCACTGTCTGTAGGATGTGACCTTCCCTATTGCATGTCATTGATCTTCTTTCCTCATCCAGTCCATCTTTTAAGTTAGGTTTTAGGAGCATTTACTTATCATATAAAAAGATAGTTTATTTCAATTGATGTAAGGCAATATACATTAATACAAAATGTTTGCAAGTTATAATTGCCTAACAAATTTTATTAACACCGTTTTCTAAAGCTTACGCGAATACTTCACATTGAAATGAAACTCTTCTTACGTCGGCTGTTGTCTCCCAGTGACTACGAACCCTCTAAGTATAGAGTTCAATGTTATTATTAGATTATTTATTAATAATTTAAATAAAATAAAAAATAACATCAAAAAAAAAGTTTTTCATTCGTAAACATTGTTGTTTTAAATTACTACTGTTAATGTGGGACTTAATAAAAAAAGAGTATAATTATGTATAATTATACTCTTTTTTAATTATGTCCCACTTCATTCAGTAAAATGTTAATCATACTCTCTTGGTGTCTCATAACAGGTACTATTCAGAAAAGTGATGGGCGAAGTGAACACCGGCCAAAAGGCGTTGTTCTTCTCCATCTTAGGCATAGTGAACGCGTCCCTGATGTGGCCGGTGTGCCTGGCGCTGTACCTCACTGGCTCGGAGATGCTGCCGTCACACAGGATGCCCTGGATCCACCTACTCGTAGCCAGCGTGGCGTTATTAAGTAAGTCTAGTTCTTTTTTTGTATTTTTAAGTGTAAAGTGAGTTTTTAGTTAAGTGAGATATTTTCTAATAGTTGTGATTCTATTAGCAATGTCTGTTATATAAACACGATAGCTGCTTTAAAAAAAAGCTTAAATTCAGAAAAGAAAGAGAGAGAGAGAGGGTAGAGAAAATAGTTAGTTAAATAGATTATTAGGTTGCTTTCACCAAGTACTAAAGTTTACAGAGTCTACCGCAGTTGACTGACACCGCATTGATTTAAATTTTTAACTGAATCTCTGAGCTATAAATGGCAATCATGTTAGTGACTTATACACTACATGATATTGTTTTATACATCTTTTATTTCATTGTTTCAGTATTCCACCTTGTGTTTCAATTTGGGAATATCATGACTTATAATATCTTCGTGTCACTTGCGCTCATCACTGCTGTCCCCGTTTCTGCAGGTAATTTTGTTTATTTGTACATCGGGCTTAAAACGACGACAATACCAACAATTATTTTTAGACTCAATTAACTGTTGTGTAATGAGTCAAAGAAGAATTAGAATTATTATTTGTATTAAATTGAATAAGATTCTCATTAATTAATGACCCTTTTGAAATTTGAGAAAAATCAATCTATAAAAAATTTTTGTCTTTAGAATCATAAAACTATTTACTAAATTAGAGAATTGCTCTATGAAATGAATCGCTTTACAAATCCTGATTTTTTACGTGTTATTTTATCCTGACGTTTCGAACCCTTTGCAGGATCCGTGATTACAGAGAGACTCGATTGCTTGCTAGATTCCCGAACCTCTTCTATATACGTGCAAAGTACATGCATAATCTCATGATAATTTGTTTCAGCACTGGATGTAGTGCTGTATGGGGTGCAGTTTGAAGGCATGAAGTTAGCCGGTATTATACTCATTGCAGTGGGCTTCTCCCTCGTCATGTTCCCAGACAACTGGCCAGACTACATCATGAGGCTGTTGAAGTGAGCACCCATAACCTTACAACCCACTGTAGCTTTAGTTAACTGTACAGTCGCTGTCAAAAATGTTTATTGTATTTTAAAAAGGTGATTTTTTGAGCTACTACCATCGAAATAGGACAGTTATAAGTTTTATTGATTATATATTAATTATGCGACGCTTGACGTATCTGCTCTTGGTTTTGAAGCTTGAATAAGCTTTCAGGGGTATGTCAGCATTAAAATGTTAAGCGCTATATGGATATATTTTAAACTAAGTGAACCTATAGCCTACACTAATGTCCATCATAATTGTAGTTTGTAGAAAGTCGATGTCGATGTGTTGTATGCATTATCGCCAGTAGTTAACTGGCGATAATTAATGCATACAAGTGCATCAGTACTGGCTATATAGGTACATATATATTACGCAAAGTACTTTATGTTATCACAAAAGATTATCTTATCTTATCTTAATGGGGCCTGCTGATGTTTCCCTCTCCCAGAAGCACTTCGACCCATCATAATATTTTGTGCAAATAACAAAATAAACGTACTCAATACTCAATTATTTTTATTGCACACCATAATGTTACAAAGTTGTTATAATATAGGTACAGGTTCATTATAGGCCCTGTCGGGCACAGAAATTTGAAGAGGGAAGACTTTTCCAATTAATTTTAAAGTAAATTAGCTTTTATTCTTATATTTTCATTTATTATACATATTATATTTTTTAAGAAAAAAATAATAAAAATGATAATTGATAACAATAATAATAGTAATAATAATTTATTTGTAATTTTTATCTAATCTATAATTATTTGATATATGATTTTTATACTTACTTATTATTTTTATAAATGTTTGTCTTCTAAATATTCTGATATATTATAATAGCACCTTCTTATAAGTAATTCTTTTAACTTGTTTGAAAAATGTTTATCATTGCTAATGTTTTTTATTGAATCGGGTAACTTATTGAACATTTTTATGGACATGACTAGCGGGCTGGAAGAATGGTGTGTCATTTTAGAAGCTGGTAGCGTAAGAAATATATCTCTAATGGATAGTCGAAACGTTTTGTGACCGCGACTGTACGTAGCACTTAGAACTTACAAAGTGTAACACTTAGAATTTTTTTCTATCGGTGGTTCGCGGCCGGACGCTCCCCGTCGCCCGCGGAGGCGTCGCGTAGAGTCGCGCGCGTCCACTATAGGTATCAGAGAGCCTAGTGCGAGCTTCATTCACCTATCCACCGAGTTACATCGAAACATTTCAATTTGTTTGGCGTCCTAGCCTTTGATCAATAATAGTACTAGATTAAGGTTACGGAACAAATAATGACCGCGTTTGCTCATTATAAATCTAAATATCTTATTATTTATTGTAAAGAGGTTGAATAGCATTAACAGCTAATTATAAACCTTAAATCTGAAACATAAAGGTCAATTATGATTGTCATATATTTATATTTAATACTGTAATCGACTTTTCTAATTTTAAATAAGACCACTTAGAAGTATTTGTGGTCTAATTACTCGGACTGTTTTTTAAACACTTATCGGGAATCTAGTAGTATTATTGATCGAACGTCCTAGCAGTCTCAAGTCGGTTACACAAATACGTCAATAGATGGCGCTTCTTTTAAGTAAAAAGTCATTTTATATTACGGTAGAAACATACAAATTTCAAAGTTCTAATGCTTGCAAACGGAAAAGCAAATTTTAATTAAACTTTCTATGCATAAGCATAGAAAGTTTTTAGTTTAAGGGAAATACAGAGATCTTGACATTTAAATGAAAAATTTACAAAAAAACGTTTGTGTAACTAAATTTATGCGATTTAAAGTCCATTATGGAATGTTTTAAATCTTATAAAATCTGTTGGACAAAATGTTTTTTTAAATGTTTTCTATAAACTGTCAACATCTATTTATTTCCCTTAATCATAGAAAGTTTAATAAAATTAGTTAATCGGTTTGAAAAAATTAGAAATTTGAAGTTTGTATTGAATACCCAAATGATAAAAGGCTTTTAAATGAATCCCCATTCCAATAGTGAATGAAACTCGCGCTCAGCACACTGCATGCTCGTGCTGGTGTCTCGCATGCGTATCGCATAGCAACTTAACGACAATTTTGTACCCTATCTCATTCGTAATACACTCGCCAATTCGCTGTACCTTCTGATACTGTTCTCACCTTCTTGTCTTCGGCATACGAGCTGCCACCTGTCTAAGCATGTTTCTTCTTTTGGATAACTATTTGAAGTCGTTCACTCTGTTGTCACCCACCCACGTACATAGGGTCTTGATATGTAACGAATCAATGTGTCCTTATGTACCGGGGAAGCTACGCCCTGCAATGCAGCACGAAGACGCTAAAGGAGGCTATGATACTTTTTTTATTCGGTTGTGCACTTATATGCAAGTGTAATTTCTTTTATAATACGTCCGGTAGCGTTTATGGCTTTCTGAATATTCTTATATGTCCTTCAGAAAATGTGTATGGTACGCTTTTCTAGGGGCTCTAGCAACTAAAACATTCAAGCTTTAATTAGATATGCCTTTGTAGCTACTGCAAAAATAACAGTAAAAATTAATACAGTTACGTAATGATTCTTAATCTTGCGCGTTGCTTTCAAGTTTATCATCAATTTTATTATCTATATACAAAATGTCATATAATAAATGCACATCCTTTAAGTAGTTTGCTTAGAATCAGCTACTGAATAAGTTTTTCAGCCATTTTCAATGCCGGTATTGTTTTTCCTATACAAATTAAAATTAAGTAAATTATAGTCACTTAAGACTTCGTAGCTTTAATACTTCATTTCAAAATGCTTCGATTTACCTTTTATTTTCGTTTGTCTTTTCATTGAATAACTAAACTTGTAAATACTTTGAAGTACTTTACTAAATTCGAAATAGGAAAATAAATATCTATACTATAATAGCTAAAAACGATTTGGTATAGCCGATTCTAAACATACTTACTGTCGGGTGTGCATTTATTACGTTACTTATTATATATAATATTTTCAAAATGGCTTTTCTTTTACCACATACGCTGTTTCTGATATTTGAAATATTAGTGTTATGTAAATTAAATGAAAAGAATAATATTTTCAGAACACACAGTTACGTTGTTGTACTCGTGTAGAAAAAAACTAAAATTCAAAAAGTGTGTCATAAACGGACTCCACTCAGCATTTGTTACAGTGTATAAATCTTCGATGAGACTTTATTTTTGTGTAAATGTGCACGGTGTCGCACTGAACATAAAATGGTATTTCATTTGTACAACTGCCTCATACCAAAACTATTATGTATTTATCTTAGTAAAACAAATGACAATTTCTTCCTATGCAGTAACATGTAGATCTTTCGTTTGCTTTTCTATAATTCACGACAAGGCCCTAACAAAAGCGTGCCCACCTCTTCGTTAGACATATCATCTGAGAGCTATAAACGCTGCCTCACAGCGGTAGTACAAAACAAGGAGATCCATAAAAGGTAAGCTTTATACAACGCGCTCCCACAACACACACATAGACAACCTCTCAACACGCAATCTCGCCACAGCTGCGCTCGGACTAATCCGAACTTTTTGAGAGACTTTACCTATTGCCCCTGGGCATTTTCAGCTTCACAGGGCTTTTTTGGGGGCGGCGAGAAACTTAAAGGGTTCCTCAAGCCGTGTGAAACGAAGCACCGTCAGAGGTTTTCTAGAGGGAACGGTGCGTGTCCCCGCGCCCTACTAGATTCTCCGAAGGGTTTGGATCGGATCGGGGACGGAACAACCCGAGGGCGCCTCAAAAGGTTTGGACCTCAGCGCGGGTTGACCGGGTCGTGGGGATGGGGAGAAGCGCCCAGTTACATGTCTGTACCTGATATACAGAATATTTTTTTTACCAGTGCGCACATTTTCTGGAGCGACTCAGAATCTGTAAGTAAACAACTTTCTCATAGTAACATGGGTTGAAATATGTAAAAAAATTTTGAGACTTCATACAAATCAGGCTAATCAAGTGTTTGCTAATGTATGGGAAGTCCAAAAATTTTTTACATATTTCAACCCATGTTACTATGAGAAAGTTGTTTACTTACCGATTGTGAGTCGCTCCAGAAAATATGCGCACTGGTAAAAAAAAAATCCTGTAGAGCACGTGTACCGGCTCGTCGTACCCCTGTTCTACGAGATCCGAGCTGTTCCGCGATCCGTATCCGTGAGAGCGTTGCGTATTAAGCTTATCTTCTGTGGGGACTCGTTATTTTGTGGCGGTAGGGTGACTCGCGCGTTTCGCACAGATGGAGCCGCCGTCGCCAGGGCAACAACGGGTCGGGGCGGCGCGGCGACGCGATGGACTACCGCACTGGGTACATACGCTCCCACCTGCGCTCGCCCTCCGGCCGCGTCAGGTGACTATGTAACATTATGAAAAGATTACAAAAAGAGTACAGGCAAAGACAAGGAAATGTCGCTTTTTTTGAAATGGTAACACATTTATTATGACTTTTTGGCTTTATGGTGTCGCTAAAAAAAAGTTTCTCACTTGTCATTTAGTATACTGAGATATGCTTTTTTATTATTTTCTTTTGTTTTAAAAACTAACAAAATATGATATCACCAAAAAGTGTTTAATAATAAATAAATAATAAAAAATAAAATGAGCTGATGATGATGATCTAATAATTGTTCTTAAATAAAAGTTACCACATTCTTCAATCTCAATAATAAAAATACAACTAAACTAAACTTTTTAAATTGTTTTTTTTTCTTAATCAACTCAGTAGAACATTCCTTGTTCTTTGCCTGTATGAATTTATAAAAATATATATATATATATATATATATATATATATATATATATATGTATATGTATTTGTTTTTATAAAACAAAATTGTATTTTAAATAAATACAATAATAAATTTTAAATATATTAATATACTATATATAATATATTTTGAAAAATATGTCTAATGGTTCATAATAGTATATTATATTTGCAATTTGATTAATTCGTTGTGAATTTCTTTATTTTTTATGAAAATCGCCATTAAAATTCAAATGAATAAAATAGACGCCAAAACGATGTATGCAGGTCACGTGATGTCGTGACGTCAGTTGCATATAAACAAACTTAGCTGTCAAATCACACCGTACAAAACTTCGAGTGACATCAAACAAATGACGTCACGACATCACGTGACCAATCCCGTGCGTTACATTGTATAAGTATTATATATTTTTTGAAATACGGTCAATTTTCAACGATTGAGTGATTACTAGTAATTTTAGATATACATTTTATTTTTTATTTTAAGTGCTAATTGCTACACTGAAGCTGAATTAAATATTTATAAAATACAGTGAAAAAATTAAACGCCCACCCGACCCAGCCAGGAATCGAACCTGGGTCTTCCGTAATCCGGGCGGCTGCACTGACCATTATGCTACCGGGAAGGCTGACGTAAGCACTGAATTTTTTTCAGCAGTGCCATTTATCCATCGGATTGCGGAAGACTCAGGTTCGATTCCTGGCTGGGTCGGGTAGGCATGTAATTTTTTCACTGTATTTTATAAATTTTAGATGTCTCAACGAGTTTATGTTATATCGTTTACTTTGGGAGATTTACAGCGTTGTAACTAGTATTGAAACTACAATATAATAAACCCCTAAGTCTTACACCCACCCAGGGGTCCCGGGTTCGATTCCCATTAAGAGGATAGACATTCTACTCAGTTTGATTGGTAGTGGGGCTTATCCTAAGTTCAAGTAGCTAGCTACCACCATCTTAACCCGTATTTTTTTATCACCATAAAATCTTTAATGGTCGTCTCTGCTCATCATCTGTTTATGTTACTAAGGAAAAATTCAGCTGTTCGATTAGGTATTACATAATGTATGTAGCATCAGATATATTTTTACGATGTCAAAGTTAGTCCTATAGTAAATGTTGAAATTTTTCAATGGTTTCGACCTTATTTTAATAAATTTAAAATTATGGTGTCCAATATATCGACAGAGCCCTATCAAGGGTTTAAGTTGTGTAGAAAATAGAGGTGTGTAAGACAATTTTTTTTCCATCGCAACAGGTGACCGCCTTCGAGCCCACCCGCGCTACCCGCCGACCCCGGCGAGTCCTGCCGGGAGTAGCTGCCGTTATTATTTTCAGCATTTTGTGTTCAGCCCCGATTAGGAACTACTATTGTTATCCAGTTGTTTAAGGAAAGGTAAAGAGAACTGTGAGGCGCTTTATGGAGAAGAAACGTGGACGTGCCCGCACGTGCATTGTGAATAAAACGTGTTTTGTATACTAGTAGGAAAATGTGTATGTCGTTTAATATTGTTTGTTATGTAGATTGCAAAAAAATATTGTTTCTTTATTATTTTTTTTTGTTAATTCAGAGCGCGTTTATTGTGCTATTGAGGTGTCATGAGACGTCACAGACATCGCGCCTGTTTCAATGTTTTTATTGAAAGTGATGGATGAGTAACAAATGAGCGAGGAATTGAAGCGACTATTATTTTTGACGAATTAGACAAAACATATAATTTAAATTGGTTATGGCGATACGGTTTGTTGTTTATTGTTGCCAGTTAAAATTAATATAATTGCCACACACACCGAACGATAAAACTCCCAAACCTGTTAGTTGTTCAGTGTGCATGTGAGGCGTTGCTCAGTTATATGCCAAATACCAACAGTTATAAATAAAACATTTACCTTCTTATTCCAAAACATAGACCAAAGTTAATATTGGTTTAAATCTGATGTTGTCTCTGTCTGCCTTTATTAACAAAAAAGAGAAAGCATCAATTTAAAAGAATGTTTAGTTCAAGTTTTGGCATAATAGGTTAATAGTAAATAAACATTTTTGATTATTTATATTATCGGTAATTATTGTTAAAACCTTCGAGAAAACAAACTAACAACTCCGTCTGATTAGTGTTTACTACCTAGATACTTAATTGTGCAGGTTTGAGTTGATTTGCCAATTTTTTATTGTATAATTACGACAGTATTAATATTATGATCTCCTTAGATTAATGTTTAAATTATCACCTATCATGTAGCTCCAACGAAAACGTATCTTTAGTTACATTAATTCATACCAAATCATTAAAGTACTTGCAGGTGGTTATGTGGAAGTCCAAATACAAATGATCGCGGAGGTTGCGCTTAAGACATTATCGCGTTGCTTAAGACAAGATCACTCTTCGTACCAACGCAATTGTTTGTTGGCTTCCTAACAATATAGAATCTAAGCTCGTTGAGTAATCTTTTCTTAACCAAAATCAACTTTATACCTGAAATACTTGAAAGTATTTTATAAGGTCGGAAAAAATCTGGTTAAAGCTTAGTCCAACGTTTTACTCATTCACATTCCTTAGATTGTGAAAAATAGATAATCCTTTGTAAAAAATGTATGCAAAAATGCTGCGGTTGTTTCCAGAGACAATGCGCACAAACAAAAGTAGTTTGTATGCGTAAGGCTGTAGAATTCATGTTACAATGATTTTATGGAACACAGACTTTGGTTCCATGATGTTTCATCGAAAAATGTTATTTACGTTGTTATTTGCGAGGAAGATGTGAATGATGATGATTGAAACGCTAGTCATTTATTTGTTTTATCATCATCAATAATATGTATTTACTTAAAATGTTATTTTTGCATTCAATAAGTGATAATTATCTTATGACTGCCTTCTCTGTTGGACGTTAATGTATGCGCCAGTCTTTTTTTATGTCTTGTATCGTTTATAAGTATGTATTTAACTATATCGATGTTGTGATTGTCATCTGTAGAAGACTAGAGTAGGTTTTGAATTAGTTAAAAGTGTGAAATACGCTGAGTGCGAGTCTTTTTTTAACAATTTCATCAAATGAGTTCGAAACAGCGCAACCCTGGAAAATCTTACGGTCAAGGGGTTATATTTAATATATGTTATATTAGCTTATATGTAAAAAAAATGCGTTTTTATATTATCAATTCTGATGGACGCCAAAACACGATTGCGACCATTTTCTCCAATCCAAAGTGGCCTCTGTTTTTATCTTTTTTGGTGATGAATAAAAATCGGGACTTGTTTAAAAGACAAATATATTTTTCTTTTATTTTTCGACATAGGTACTTATTAGACTGTCGACTGTTAAATGTAGGTGGCTTGATGATAAGCTCATACGCAGGAAAATACGATATTGATCAAACTGAAATAGCTATCTGTTTCAAACGTCAATTAAAAAGAAGTAAAACAAAAATAATCACAAAAGAGTTTTTCTATCATTGTCCACTGTTATAAGTTGGTTTCACAAGCTCGTCACTAGGTGGCTTTGCATTCATATATATTATACAGTTATATAAACTCTGTCGAATAGTAAAAAATATCGCAGTCAACATTCAGCTATTTTATATTGTACAGTTATACATTTCATGGCGTTACAAATTGATTAGTGATTTTATTGGTTCAGACTGCTATATTGAACAGTTCAAGAAACTTTAACCAATATGTTAAAGATAATATTTATGACTATTAAGCGCTTCCATCGTTCAGCGGTTAAACTAGACTAACAGATTCCGGGTTTGAATCGCAAATACATATTATTATACCCTTTTCTTTCTTAACGATATTTCACACTTTTAACAGTTCCTAGGGACGACGACGGCTTCCGATTTAAAGTAATGCCAACAAGATTAGATACTTACTGCGGAAACTAAAATGCGATTATGACGGTCGGCAGCATGCCATGAAATGGTTTCATGTTCTGTATTTTTAATATAAATACTAACATACATACATAAAGTCTATATTCCTATAATAATCCTGGGTTCAGCCTTTCCAACATCGAGAGAAAGAATATAAAAAATTGAGCCGCATTAAGCCTGTGTTATGTTCATATTTACCCTAATTTTTCTAGTTTTTTCTGAGTTTGTTGGCATTACTTTAGTATATCTATCTATATGATAAGTATTAAATAATTATTTAAAAGTAAACTAGTCAAACACGTAGTCAGGGTAAAGTCTAGCATTAGGTACCACGATGATAAACGATAGTGTATAAAAAGATCGTATCTTTTGTTTTACCAGAAAACCGGGTTATAAACCAGAAATTGACAGTTGTAAAAGTTATAGATGTTTTAACTCTTGTACAGTCAATACAATGGAATAAGTATAGTTACGAGCATGAACATACGTATAACATACGTACATGTTTATGCTCGTCACTGTACAAACTGTCAAATTTCCTCAATAGACTGAACTCTATGACTTAGACATAATAATATGGTTGAACATTTATTGAAGAAATGTGACAGTTTAGGATAGTCTGATGTAAGCGTCTTCTGTACTATAGGTAATCTAGGCATGCCTTTTGAAAACTTCAGCATTTTGCTGAACTTAACGGGCTAACAGGTAGCCTTGGCCTTTTTATTCTAATGGAACGCGAAAGTTTATAAAAGTATAGAGATCATTATTTATTTTTCCAATCACACTCTGCTCATAATATTGCAGTAGTTTATTTTAGCGTAAGTATAAATACCGAGTTAGTATCAGTTGGTCTAAGTAGACATGTAGAAACGCAACTGGTCTAAGTAGCAACTGGTTTAAAACTGGAGTCTGGTCTGTAAAATAAAATATTTTAAATTACTGAAATATTTTTATATTAAGTGATCAAATTTAAAAAAATATGTGTGCTGAACTTAAAAACATATATCTTCTTAAACCAAATAACGTTGTTTCTCGCCGAGTTTAACTTTAAAGAGGCACTGCACTCTTGTCGGTTTGCACAACGCCAAAGACTTGTTTCCATCCTTATTAGTTTTATTGAGACAATATCGAAAGTCGGTATCGGTATAATAAAGTCGGGTCTGTCACTGGAAATAAACACAATTTCTGTGTTTACACGAGGTGCACTATTGCTTGACCTTTGTCCAATCATCTATGTTCAAAGGGAAGTGATAATAACTGGTAGGCTACTCTTGACGCAAACTCAATCTCAATACAATTCCAATGCGATTAATATGTATCGATATTGGGATAAGTTTCGCAATTTCGGAACGCCCCATCTCGATAATAATTTGTTCACTTAATTTCCACGCAATTTAATTGCAATGTAGCGCTATTAACGCTTTTAATAGTGCCATTTGAATTTTTTAGATTTGGGATTGGAATTGTATTGAGATTGAGTTTGCGTCAAGAGTAGCCTACCTGTTCAAAATAACACTATTTCAACTCATATTCACGGAAGGAAAATGTGAATCTTATAAAACAATTCCAATGACACTTTAAATCTGATATTTGAAATAATATAATTATGACAATGCATGACCATAGTGACAATCTTCTTTTTTTTATCAGAAGTGGCCAGTTATTAATAAAAAATCGATAGTAGTCTTTCCAGATTATTTTACGTATGATCATTTTGGGGATCTAGGATACTATAGTCAGATTAAAATATAGGCTGTTTTTTCTGACGAAAACACTTGAAATTTTTCTGACGAAAACATTTAAAAACACTTGAAATAGATTCCGTCAATGATAACTAATAAAGTATATTCTGGTTGTGCCATTAATTCTGTGTCACGTTATCCCGTGATACAAACGAACAACTTACTATTGGACCAACTCCCTAACTCGAAAATAAAATTCAGCGGTTCCATACGTTTTGGTGGAATGAATATTGATGTTTTGTATGGAACAGCTGAATTTTATTTTCAAGTTAGAGGTTTGGACGGTGATATAAAAGTCAACCGGTATATGTAAGAAAAAAATAATAATATATACAGAAATATATATAATATTTTAATATAATTTTAATCTGATGAAAGCATAATAAAAAAAAACAAAAAAAAATATTAAAAGGGCAATATTTGCCTTTAGAAGTTATTTTAGACCAGTTGCTACTTAGACCAACTGATATTAACTCTAAATACCGCCCCAAATAATTTACCTATTAAGTAGGTATAAATATGACACTCTTAATTGTTATTAATACTTTAATATCCTGTATACGGGTGATTGCTAAGTAAGGATATAAAAATTAATGAAACATGAAACCCTTTCACAGGTAGAGGCAAATAGATGCTATCATTATTTGAACCTTATGAAGTTGCAATAGATTCGAAAACCACTAAAAATATGTTATGCTGTACAAGTCAAGGGGTTAAAAAAATATTTGGCACTTATTACCAATGTATAAGTAGAATTATTCCTATTCACTTGATCCGTTTTCGGATATTTTATTAAATGCAATTCCATTCCATATTATAAAATAATCAAATTGGGATGACGCCACCCTTAGAACACCGTATCACCGATAACTTCTATTATACACAGTAAGTAATCCTTCACTGAGAATAGGCCATATGCAAACACCGTGGTGACATATTATTATCTACTTGCCGCACTCGTAGGAACTTTAAGCAATTATTCGCCTACTGGCATATCATGTATACTTTGCCAAAAAATCTCGTCATAATTAAATTTGTTAAAAAAAAGCGACACTGTCGTAAATAAAAAAAAGCCAATATTCATGTCCACCTTCCGCATATTAATCTTATTTATAAGGGTAAACCATATTTTTAACTTAATTTATATAGAAATTGTGCATTATCATGACGTAATCTGAGCATTTAGAAAAGGATACATGCACAAGCAAATTTTTCAAAGGCGGAAGTTGAAATAATATTAGGAATAACATGGAAAATAACATTTAGTAATATTAGGGTGGCGACTGACCGGAGCGTATCACCTTAACGTAACCGTAACGTACCGTGCGCGGAGAGCTTGATTCGTCATTGCTGACTAACCCGGAGCTCGCGCCGAGCGCTATTTTGGCCATGCATGCCAATGATGCTAATGCTCGCAATGAACATTTTACGTTAATACTGCAAAATGCTCCGGTCAGTCCCACATTTAATAATATACGCTCAACTTGCTTTTTTATTTTAAAAATTAAATATATAGGCGATGATGGCAATTAAATAAAATTATTTATGTAACTGTTGAAATTATGTAACTATCTTCAAGGATTGATTCGTTTATGAAGACGTGCCTTCAAAAAGTCTTTGTGATTAGCTAAAGAGTTTAAATGACCAAAAGATGATGATGATTTTACTACATTACTCGTATTATACCAATTGATGTCAAACATAGTGTTTTAAGTATTATTTCATGCACACTGTATCCAGAGAGTATATAAAGACATAAAATAAACAAAAGGGTACTTTATTTACATAATTTGGGAAACTATTTTACTTTAACTTTTGTGTTCTACATATTAATTTGTTACGCTTTTTATGAAGGACAAAGTGCGAATTTATCCAAGATGTGACAATTTTACATTCCATTCTCCTTCAGAATTAGCTCAATAAATCTGTTGTGGCGTTTATATTCATTGTAAAATTAATTAAAAAACTTCTACGAATAATTCATTTGTACAGTGTGGTCAACAACATGTCGAGCTTAATTTTGAATGTTAGTACATATTATGTCAATGTGCTATTTTAAACTTGTTCAACACAGTGATTACCCGTTGCGAAACATCTAAGAAGTTAAAGGAAATCATTCAATTTATTTATTCTTGTCAGAATATTAAATTTGCTGAAGTTATAAAAATAAGTACAATACGTATTTCTGGTCAAAGAATTCCCCTGCAGCTTTCTTGTTATAAAAACGATTGCTCAAAATTACCATTTTATGATATAGCGGTACTTTCTGAATAAGCCTAAGCATGTATTCAGCCTGAATTTTGTAAATTTTGCTTCAAATATAGCATAACATTCATTACAAATTATAGGTATTAAAAGTGTGCGGTTTTAAATGTTAAGCTTGACGTGTTGTTGATTGTACCGTTAATTAAATACAATAAAAACGATCTCAAAATGACGATATTAAAATGTACAACGTTAGTTTTTTGGTACGCTATTATTTATTGCTTGTTTTAATTATAAAATTTTAAAGACTGAAATTAAAAGGAAATTGATTAAAATTCAATTAAGTTGTCATGGATGTTAGTATGTAAGTATTATTAGTATTATCAATATTTACTTGGCGTAGCAAGCGATATAATAGGGTCGAATTCGGTGTTTAGGTTTTAGGTGGAATGAATATGTGAATTAGGATACGTGATTAGAGCAGCAATGTATGTTCCCTGCGAGTAGCGAACACGAGATAACACCTTGGCCCCTGTGATTCATTTTGTTATTGTAGATGTATTGTTGGTCATAATAAAATTTGTGATAAAAATAATTGTTTTATTTATTTTGTGTGTGTAAAACAGTCCCCATTAAGTAGGCGCTATTGTAAATTTAACTTTTTTTAAACTGCTAATTGCTACACTTAAGCTGAATTAAATATTTATAAAATACAGTGAAAAAATTAAATACCTACCCGACTATTGGACCGTTTCAGAAGTGAAAATACGGCGTTGAATCAAATTATTTATTGTTCGTATTTTTACAAGACAATTTTCACAATTCTTCTTAGTTTGCTCAAATATTGCTATTCACTAATTAAACCGACATAGTAACAGTGTATCTTAAGGCGACCGCTCTAGGCGGAGGCTTCGAACAGAATGCCGGAGCGAGCTCTGCGCGTCCGCCTTGAAAGTTATCCCCACTCAATATCAAAGTGGGGCGGACGTGACGTAGGTAGTTGTTATTGACGAATTATCAGAATATCTGCTAGTATTTTATTGTATATTTATAAGTAGAATAGAATAGAAATGTAGTGCTTACAGTATATTTATAAATAGAAATGTAGTGCTTACAGCTCGGCCATCCTGTTCAAAGCGAGACCCCTCGCTAAATACGTTTTTCAAATTAATAATTATTACAGTGTATTATATTAATTAACAACTTAAATAAACTCAATCTTAGTAACAATCTTAAAACAATAATTAGTATTAAATTAAACTTATAAATCAACACCGTTAAACCTAAAGTTGGTTGTATAATATTTTCAGTAGTTAAAATATTGTTTTTTTTTTACCCGTACAATTACTTTTATATTATATAAATTTATACATTGTCATTACTAATTTCATTCTCCTCATTCTCGTTATCAGTTTCAATATCTCTGTTAAAAGACATCCACGGTTGTATTTTGTCCAAAGCTACTACATTTTCGTAACGCCTGCCTTGTTTTCGGGTAAGAGGAGTATCTTCTATAAGGTACCTATCATTCGGGAGCACTTTTACTATACGGTATGGACCTTGAAATTTGTTTACTAATTTTTGCGACTGGCCATCATGCGGTACTTGCCTTTCCACCCTTACTAGATCACCCTCTGAATATTGTGTCCCTAGTTTCCTATTTTTGTTAAATCTCTCAGCGTCTTTAGTCTGCTGTTCTTTAATTTTATTGCTGACTTCTTCGCGGACATCTACTAATTCATCTGAACTGGTGACGTTAATTGTATCATTAATAACGTCGCTTAAAATACCTTGAGATCGGCTGATAATATTGAACCCGAAAAGTAGTTCGGATGGACTTTTTTGGGTAGTCTTGTTTGTCATTGTGTTCAAGCCTACCTGAATATCTGCGATGTGTTCGTCCCAATCTTTATTATCCCCCCCATGAGATGAAGTAGATAAAGCATCAAGGATGGTTCTATTAAACCTCTCTACCTGACCGTTGGCACGAGGTGTAGCGACCGCGTTTTCGATATGCTTAAAGCCATACAAGGAAACAAATTCTTTAAAAGTTTTACTAGTGAAACTGGTCCCTTTGTCAGTAATGAGGCGTGACGGTACGCCAAAATAACTAATGTGCTCTTTTATCACTCTGACAGTTGTCACAGATTTGGTGTTTTTAACAGGAGTTAAATTGACATATTTGGTGAAACCGTCAACTATTACCAGTAGGTAGCAATTTCCCTTCTTGCTTCTTATAAATGGCCCGAGATGGTCTGCATGGATGGTATGAAAAGGAATGCTAACTTTTCCTATGGGATGAAGTCCACCTTCTCGTTTACCACCAGGAGCTTTGTGATGAGCGCATTCTAAGCAGGACGCAACATATTTTGTTATGAAGCGACGCATCTTCGCAAACCAATAATGTTTCTTTATTCGTTCCAGAGTCTTATCGAAACCACCATGACCTACATCATCGTGGTTCCTTTTGACTATTTGCCACCGCACTCCCTTAGGTACTAGCCATTTAAGCTCGCCACCAACAATGCGGTATACGCGGTTGTTTTTGAGCTTGTAATTATTGCAGTAATCTACGACCTTCTCAGAATCTGGATCGCCCAGTATCTGTTTTATTCGCTTGACTTCTTCGTCTGCCCATTGAACAGTACTGATCCAGTCCTGACCTAGTTCTTCCAATGAAAGGGAATCGAGTACATGGGTTTCAGATTGGCTACATCCGACTGGGTTGCGACTTAGCGCATCGACGTGAGCCATTCGTGAACCCGGCCTATATTCCACAGAACAATCATATTCTTGGAGTTGGACCCACCAACGAGCAACCCGCGGAATGATATCCCGTTTTGTAAGGGTATACCTCAAAGCATTGCAATCAGTAAAGACTTTGAATGGTATTCCCACCAAATAAACGCGAAAGCGATTCAGGGATGCAATGACAGCCAAAGTCTCCAGCTCATATGAATGTAGTTGACGCTCATCTGGTGAAGTCTTGCGACTGAAGTACGAGACTGGCTGGAAAATACCATCACCGTTGGACTGTAGCAGAATTCCTGCAAGACCTTCTTTGCTAGCATCTGTATGTAATTGTGTATCAGAATTGGGATTATATAACAACAGCAAGGGGCGCCGGGTCAACAAATCTTTGATTTTACTAAAAGCTTGCTCTTGAGATTTGCCCCATGTCCATGAAACATCCTTTTTTAACAGATCAGTAAGTGGCGAGGTAATAACAGCATAGCCTTTGATAAAACGCCTGAAAAAGCCCGATAGACCCAAAAACTGTCGCAGTTCATGTTGATTACGTGGTTCAGGGAACTTTGATACGGCCTCAGTTTTCCTAGCTCCTGGACGAATGCCTTCAGCACTGACCTCAAATCCGAGAAAATCAAGCTTGTTTCGAAAGAAATTGCATTTACTAAGTTTTAGTGTAAGCCCTCCACTTTCAAGTAGTTTAAGGACTTCCTCTAATCTTTGTAAACCTTCAGAGAAGTTTTTAGATGGGATCAGGATGTCGTCCATATAGACGATGGCGTATTTAATTTTGGCTTCCTGCAGAATTTTGTTTATGGTTCTTTGAAATACAGATGGGGCATTGACCAACCCAAAAGGCATGCGGTTATATTCAAACTGTCCGTCGGGTGTTACAAAAGCAGTTTTAGGTCGCGATTCCTCTGAAATAGGTATCTGATAGTATCCAGAAGCCAGATCAAGGGATGTAAAAAGAGTGTTGCCAGATAATCGATCTAATTGATCTTCTACAAGGGGTAAAGGGTAATGGTCCTTTTTTGTTTTTCTATTTAATGCCCTGTAGTCGACGCATAATCGTTTTTCCCCAGTTTTCTTTTGTACCAAAACAATGGGACTCGCATAGGGCGAAGAAGATTCCCTAGCTATACCACTATCAAGCATTTCTTGGACCATGTCCCTCACCAGCACGCGTTCTGACAGGGACAGCCGGTATGGACGATAGACAACTGGTTGTGTATCTTCCAACTCAATAACCATCTCTGTGATCTTTGTAAACCCCAAATCTCTAAGACCACGAGAAAAGCGGTCACCGTATTTAGAAAGTAACAGCTTAAGTTTAAGCCGTTCTTCTTTGGTAAGTATCTCCCCACAGTTAACTTTGTCATCCAATTCAGCTTCGCTAAATTTAAGACTAAAAGTGTCAAGACACCCAGAATCGCTAGTAATGTTTTTAAAAGTGGCTCGCGTTAGCAGAACGTTTTCATTTAAGGTCATAGAAACTGGCGTGGCATTGTATACTAGAAGAGTACTCCTACCATCCTTAATTTCATATTGTCCAGGGTGTAAATAATACTCTCCGCCTTCAGGACCGCGCAAAGAGCCATTTACCAAGATGCTACCAGTTATTTGAGAATCAGACTTTACGAGAACGGGTCTGGTCATATTACTTGGTATTTGTACTTGCTTGACAATTTTTAGAGGTATTTTACTATTTGATATTCTTTGAAAGACTAGCTCCGACGGAGTTTTCGTTATAATGATGTCCGGTTTCTCAGTGAATGAGTGTCCTAATAAGATTGGCTGATTAACTACATAATCTTCAACAACGTACATGTTAATGGTCTCTACAATATTTTGAACGTCTACTGTACCTACCGTTACTCCTACTGGAACCACTACATTACCCCCTATGCCCCTTAACACCGGTAAATCTTCGGAGTTGTCAACTTTAAGCCCTAGTTCTTTTGCCTTACTTGCTGTGATCAGAGAACACTGACTACCCAAATCGACATGACATTTAACCACATTATCGTCAACCTTGATGTCAATAATATATTTATTATTAGCGTCATCAATATTAAGCTTTGCGACTTGTTTCTCAATTTTATCTTTAACCTGGCGTTGATCTTTTTCTAAAACTTTACTAGATTTGTATTTATAGCAATTCTCTAAACGATGCCCTAGTTTTTCGCAATATGTACATTTTACAGCTGGTTTGTCACATTTTAAGCTACGATGGCCAATTTCATTGCAGTTAAAGCACTTGATATTATTAATTGGCATAGCCTCCCTAGATGTGCTTGGCCTTGGAACTAATGTTGGTCTTCGATCATTACGAGATCGAAAGTCTGGCTGTTCCCTATCTCTAACCTGCCCAACTTTTACTGTTTTAAAGTATTTTAGCACTTGCTCTGGTTCTGAGAATTGAGCTGCTTGTGCACCTACTTTAACGGCTCTATCTTCTACACCATATAATATGCAATCAACTGCTTGTTTCCCATATATTTTACACCGGTTTAAAAGGTTTACCTTATTATAGTAATAGTGCTCAAGAGGTTCCCCGTATCGGACCCTTTTACCTAACATCTCGGTCAAGAGCTCAGCATAATCCTCGCGGCAGGGAAAAGACTCTATCAATTTCCTTTTCCACTCGGGCCAAGAAAAAAGCAATGATGGTAATCCCTGATACCACGATTTTGCAACTCCGGTTAATTTTGGCAAAGCATAGTGAATGACTTCTTTATCCTCCCATCCATAAATTTCCGCGCATTCTTCGACTTTAGTAAGCCACGTCAAGATGGTTTGTTCTTTCAACATAGGGTCAAATTCAGGGATGACATTCGTATTAAAGGTTAGCCTAGGTTTATCTGAACTCTTGACCTGATTCAATATTGATAAGAATTTATCTAAGATATCAGATTCATTTCGCCTACTCCTAGACCTGGATAACCGTCGTCGTTTAGGTGAATAAGATTTGGGGTTATCTGAATTTGTGGATGAAGAACTGCGACGTCTCCTTCGAGATCTTGTATTTCCACTTACTTGATTGCTGTGGCGGCAGTCACGTTCGTTATTTGACCTCATAGAGCGGTTGTCGTTACCCCGACCCTGTAGCCTGGGTACTCCTGGGTGATCGCTTTGTCCTTCTCGATCAGGTACTCCTAGGTCAGGACCTCGACCCTCATAACCAGGTGCTCCTAGGCCTGAACCTCGACCTTCACGATCAGGTGTGTATAAATCTGGACCTCGACCCTCTCGATTTGGTACTCCTAGGTCTGGACCTCGACCTGTGCCAGGTGCTCCTAGGTCGTTCACATATTTTATGAGTCTTCTGTCTTGGCCACATCTCTCATCGTGCTTGTCCATGGCTGTAAGGTTTTGCGGGCGCAGCGAGTATCAAGGGATTTTGTCCTTGATAAATCCCACTTCTGAAACTATTGGACCGTTTCAGAAGTGAAAATACGGCGTTGAATCAAATTATTTATTGTTCGTATTTTTACAAGACAATTTTCACAATTCTTCTTAGTTTGCTCAAATATTGCTATTCACTAATTAAACCGACATAGTAACAGTGTATCTTAAGGCGACCGCTCTAGGCGGAGGCTTCGAACAGAATGCCGGAGCGAGCTCTGCGCGTCCGCCTTGAAAGTTATCCCCACTCAATATCAAAGTGGGGCGGACGTGACGTAGGTAGTTGTTATTGACGAATTATCAGAATATCTGCTAGTATTTTATTGTATATTTATAAGTAGAATAGAATAGAAATGTAGTGCTTACAGTATATTTATAAATAGAAATGTAGTGCTTACACGACCTAGCCAGGAATCGAACCTGAATCAGACAGGTGCTATTATTTAAAGTTAGTTTATTGCATTTGTATGTAAGCCTCTTTAGTCTGGATGAATATTTGGATCATCGAACATGTAAAATTAAAAAGGTTTGCAACGGTTTGACACAGTCGATAGACAGCAGCTCAAGAGCCAAGGTGCTCTGAGATTGGTTTAATCTAATGTAATGTTTTATTTAGAATACACGAAGAGAAGTGCAACTGTCGTTCTTATTCTATATCCTAGTAGGATTCCCCAAGTAGTGGGAAACTACTTAGGGAGAATCCCAGTAGGAACACTACAGTTCTTAGGTTCGTGGACAGTTCTGTGACGTCTATTTGTTAGGTATACCCATTAATATATTTTTCATAGTTGTTTTTTCTTGTAATTACACGATAATTGAAACAAATAAATAAAATTTGACTAAACCAGTCTTGTAATTTTCGTGATTATTCATATAATCAAAAGAAACATTAATTAATACAAATAAAATTGACCTAATCAAGAATGTCAAATAATCAAACAGCTTTAGACTAATACTTATCACAAAGAGCCTTTCAAACTATCAATCAGCCTTTGTTTCAGCGTTTCACACAGTAATTATAAACAAATGCTTACTAATAGTTACAATCTTAATTAACAACAATTTATTGAATATTACACTTTTTCATTGGTCACTTTTGTGAACTACCACATGAATTTTGAGCTAGTTCATATCTTTTAATTGTTTTCACAATGCTATATTTATATCGAAACTTAAAATTGCACTTAAAAAAAGACTACTGCCTCGTGGGTCCAACCTTTTTTAATTTACGTTGGAAGAGTTTTCTAACTCTAGATAACTCTTTTCAATTCGTTTTAGAATTGGTGACAATAATTATCAATAAAGAGTCCTTTCCACTTCTCCAAGTCACCGGTGACTATTTTTGATACTGAAAATTCTCAAACGGTAACTACCTATTCAAAAAAAAAAGAATGCAAAGCTTATAACAATCACAGTGTAATTTTTAATTTTGAGTGAGATTAACTTAATGATTGTATTGTATTATTTTCTGAGGCAGTATTTTCTTTCCACTACAATGTCCAGTTCGCACTAGTTATCCACTTAGTCCCGTCGGTTCGTGGGCGGCCTGGCGTCCTTGCGCGGGCGGCCCACGGGCGCGGGCGTAGGCGCGGGTCAGATGGGCGCGCCGCCGCCGCCGCCGGTGCGGTCCCAGCGCCAGATGGTGCCGTCGTCGCAGCACGTTAACAGGACCTTGCCGTTGCGCGACAGCGTCACCTGGCGGCAATCAAAGTCAAATCATTTGTTCGATATAAAACTTCAAAGGCGTTTATTGATGTCAAAACGTAGCATAAGAATACAATAACTATTTCTGAATCTACCACCAGGTCAGATATTAGAAGCCTCTTCGACCGAGAAGAGCTGGCAAGAAATTCGAAAGGCTTTTTAAAATTTTTTTAAACTTATTGTTTTCTAAAGTTTAGGCGAACACTACACATTTAAATGGGCTTTACACATTTAAATGGGATTTAAATGCCCTTTTACGGATCCGGGTCCGTGGTTACAGGGAGACACCCTCCCTGTGACCACGGACCCTGCAAAGGGTTCGAAACGTCAGGATAAATATTAAAAAGTAATGTGTAAAATAAACGTGAGTAGAGCCGTAAAAGTTGTTTCATTTTTTAAACCTGTAATTTGGTTTTGTAAAATTTTGTACTCAAGTTATCGCAATGTTAAACGACAGTTAACAAAAAAGCTTTGTTTCGTATTAGTAAGGTTTGGAGTGATCTTCATCAAGTCGTATTCTAGTCAAAACGCCCTGCTGGGTGACAATATGATTTTTCCGGAGTGTGAGTTCCGCGAGTTGCTGGAGTTGGTTGTTGCTGGGCCGTGAGCGTCAAGTTCTCACCACGGAATGAGATTGTTTTGACTACGTCAAAAAATTATTTATAAGTAGTGATAAATAGTGACGTACAGCATATAAATAGTGATATTATGATTCGAAAGATATTTGAGTATCTTGGTGAGGCCGCTAATATTTCTTTTTTTTTTCATTTATTGGAGTCAAACAAACGGTTTCACAATATATATTACATACAACAGTTTAGGTCATTTATAGCTTAATAATTGTGAAATCAACACAACCACTGATAAATATTATAAAGTTGAGAGTTATAAGACTATTAGCTAAGTGATTATAAGTTAAAATTGTTTCAAGTCATATATTATAATTATAGTACCTATACATATATGTATAAGTTGTATTCATTGATTTTACTATTGACAGTGGTGATTTCATATAGATTTGTAATAAATGTTTTTTTAAACGAGCTTATCCTAGTTGTAAGTATCTATATCATTAAAGTAATTATTATAAGTGTCAGTCAACCGAGACAAAGGCGAGCGTTTACCTGCATTAGCACGGGATCTTGATGTAGCGAAAAGCTTATTAGTTCGGCAGGCTCGCACGCGCGGTCTGACTGGCACTTGTAGCTAATGTTATTTATTAAATCTTTCTAACAAAATCGAATATGATAGTCGACTACGGTGACATTTAAAGTGCACGAAACGTAAGAATTTCTTTTGGATTCGTTCGAGCTGATCTGAATATTTGACATCAAGCTAGCAGGCACCTTAAGAAATACAATTCGTATCAATGTGATTTATATGTCAAAAAACTGTGCATAAAAGTTATGCACAGTTTTTTGACATATAAACAAAATGGCGATTCCAGAGAAACTAGTGCAAGTTTTAAACAAATGAATACATGAAAAAATTGTGCTTGAAATTGTGAATCTTACGATATAAATAAAAAAGAATTCTTCTTTGCTATTTTCCAAAAATCTAATGTAAACTTCCACATAATACTCTTAATATAGGCTGTCGATCAATGTTGAACTTTGCTCCACAGCAGTAATAGGTTTAAACTTTATTTTAATCATGAGGTGGGTACTAACGTAATACCGCAGCCCAAGAACGTAATATCTCGGCTTGTATTGAAGTAGTATTATTGAAATTTTGCATATACGATTCACTATTTATGCACAGTTTTTTGACATCAAAAATACATTGATACGAACTGTATTTCTTAAGATGCCTGCTAGCTTGACGTCGAGTTAGCAGCCTCACCAAGATACTCAAATATCTTTTGTACCGTAGTATCACTATTTATACACAAAATGCATCGCCATCACGATTGGCCACCCACCACCCACCACCCACCTGCCGCACGGCGGCGCTGCAGCGCGGGTGCACGAGCTGCGAGGCGCGCGAGCCGCCCGCCACGCTGCCCAACTCCCACACCATGGTCTTGCCGCACTGGTTGCCGAGCGCGATCACCTATACCAAACCATCTAATATAGTATTACTCATAGTTTAAAAGATTGCGCAGACAACGGAATTTGTTTTCCGTTAAAACAGATCGCTTACAACTTTATCGACTAACGCACACGAAGGACTAAAGTAACAAATTCCATCGTTTGCGCACTCCCTTATTGTCTAATAAAATATTAATCTTATTGAATTTATTATTCTTACACTAAACTTGAACAAGTAAATACTAGTTCCTTAAACGTATACCGACGCTAACTTTGCACACGAGAAACACCATCAGCTCATAAACGTACAGGCACAATGTTACCGTGTAATTCTTAAAATAATGTAGGTAATATGAGTCACAAAATAAGCCAAAAGTATACATGTCAATGCTCTTGACTGTATCTCATCACTATTACAAAAATATTATTATTTAGTGCAAGATTTCTGAGCCGATAAAGGTAGTAAGTATAATTTATGTTGTTCGTAAGTAAAAGTAAAATTAAATTAAGTGTACAAGGTTTCGCTTACAAAACATTAATTGCAAATAATGATTTATTCTATATTATTCTATTCTCAGGACCATTTGCATAACCTGATGATCTACTCACCCTCTGGCTGTAGTCGACGGCGAACCGTATGAACCAGATCTCGCACTCCTTGTAGTCGAACCGGTGCACAATGGTGACGGAGCTGTCACCCGGCCGCAGCTCCGCGTCCTCCAGCCGGCCCGGCTTCCAGCAGATTATGGCGTTCTCGCACGACTGGCGGTGGAAGAACGCGTGCTTATTATTTATATTGTAAGGTACATTTATTTTGAGCACTAACACTGCTGGCAAAAGGTGGGGACTGTAATGGCGCGCCGCAAGGGGCGCATTCTTGTTTCGACATTTAAACGATAAAGACGTGTAATGTACGACGCGAGTGTACAGCGACGAAATAATGTAGTAAAACTCCATCTGTAAAAACACAAATGTTGAAAAAATTTCGACAAGCAGGATTTGAACCTGCACCCTTCTGACATTCCGGGTCAGGTGCTCTTCCAATTGAGCTATCGTGGTTCTAACCAGCCCGCCGAAATTATTCGACACTTTTTACTTTGAAAGCCAAAGGCGCCCATTCAATGTCAACAACTACCGTCACTAACATCCGATAATAATATTTTTACAAATATTAAAGATCAGTTAAGAAGTAAGCAAGCTATTTATAAATGTTCAAATAATTTTATAATAAAAATTTGCGTTAAAAATTATTTGAACATTTACTCCATCTGTAGTTGAGAGTTAAAAATTATTTGAACATTTACTTCACCTGTAGTTGAGAGTATTTATTAAGACAATAAATACTCTAAACTACAGATGGAGTTTTACTACTTTATTTATACACATAAAACATTTCGTAAACAGTTTGTCCTGTCTCGTCAATGAAGAGCTGAAAGTCCTAAAGCTGATAACATAAAACATAAATTAGTTAGTAGTTTATTTTTAGTTTGCTAGGCCGCCTTTGGCCGTTACAGCGTCACTGGCCGTTGGAGTCGTTTGGAAACTGCGACTTTTACTTTACCGGGCGAATAAGAGCGGTGGTGTCCGCGAATAGAGTAATGTAATGTGTACAGATGTAAAGTAAAAAATACAGTAATGAATACAACAGTAATAACAAATAAAATTACCTTAGACAAAATGAGATCACCCATCCACCGAACGCAGTCAACATAATTTCTGTGAATATCTCTCGTTGAGAAATCAGGAAAATGTTCTTTCAATGAATTGAAAGGTCTGAGAGCTCTATGAGGATTGAAATTATAGCTCTGTTTGATAGCTTCGTTCATGGAAGGCTTATCCAGTCTCCACAGCTTCAAGGAGTGATCCATTCCGCAAGACATGATTCTTTCACCTTTCAAATCAAAGTCAGCACTCAAAACTTCATCTCTGTGGCCTTCAACGCCTCCGAAGATAGCTATACAAACGTCAGTCATAATGTTCCAAAGCCTTAGGGCGTGGTCTTTGCTGGCTGAGAGAAGGAGGTTGGGGTCACGAGGATGAAACTTGACCTCGTTGATGGCATGCCCGTGGCCTATGTAGTGCTTGATGCAGGTCTGAGTGGCGGTGTGAAAGATGCGCACTATGCCGCGCGACCCCGCCACCGCTAAGAGGGGCAGGTTCGTCTCCTCTTCGTATGACCAGGCACACGTGTAAAAAGTTTCATCAACCTATAAAATTAAAGGCTTACTTAAGTTTATCAACATGTTTTACAATTCAAAGGCAGAATGAAGTTCTTATCTGCATTTTAGGCGCGGGACACAAAAAAGACGTAAGACGCGGGCGGGGCGCGGACGGGGCACGAACGTGGCGCCGTCGCGACTTTTTGAAACATAGAAAAGACTAGGCACGGACGTGACGCTGGGCGTCGCGAGATGAGGATTTTTTCCGAAATATCGATACATCGATAAAAAAAATATCTCGATATATCGATATTTTTTATTATTTTCGACATCCCTAGCTGTGCGCCCGGCACCCGCGCCCCCCACGCTCCCCTCCCTCGTCCGCTCGCGCCCCTGCCCTGTCCTTTCTGTATGTTTTACAATAGGGCGCAGACGAAGAAGCGTCGTGCCCGCGCCCTGTCTTTTCTATATGTTTTGCGTCGCGACGCTTCTATACATTTTGTATGAAAGGGATGCGGAAGAAACATTTGTCCGCGCCCCGTCTGCGTCTTACGTCTTTTCTGTGTGTCCAGCGCCTTAAAAAAGCAGCGCAAAATGAGCCTCAAAATTTTGTACAAGCAAATTTTGATTCAATTCAATTATTTACTAAGTAAAGTAGGTATGTATACAATACTGTTTGCATTTAATTTCCATTTAATAATGTAGATTCAATGACTTAATATTCAGCATAAATATAATTTAAGTCAGGTTAGTTAAAAAAAATCAGACACAAATAAATCCATAAAAAAGATGTTGCATTTCAATATTTACAAAACTAAATAAATAGAATAATTTAATAATTATACAGCAATACTTACATCAGGATCGGCATAGCATTGTAAAAATTTAACACCTCCACTATCAGGACATTCGTATATGGAGACTCTGTTGCTGCCTACCACTGCGAATACCTGTGGCTCGCCTTCCCCGAGGTGGTGATTGAATTGGCACCCAAACAAAGGCTGACCATGGTCCTCCTTGGCACTGCAACTGGAACATGCAAATTTTGCATAGTTTGAAGGTAAAATACATAAGGTATCAAGATTCATCTCATATAGTGATCCATCATCATCAAGAGTTATCAAGAGAATATTATAGAGATCTAATATATTAACAAATCTGTTGTAAAACTTTTAACTGATAAAAGGTCTTTTTTATAGTCATAGTCAAGGTATTTATTGTAAACTAAGTGAACATAAAGATAGAAGTATCTAGTACTTACAACTTTGTTACCTTTTAAAGGCAGTAATGAGTAGGTGGAAATAAGATAATAAGGATAAGGAAATAAATATGCTGTTCTCTGCCTAATAAAAACATCTTTATTTCAAACTTGAATTTCAAGATTATAGTAGAAACTTTAATAGTAATCATCTAAGAAACATAGAATAAGTAACACTAACACACTTTATATACACACTATTTTATTCTATTCAGGATTCCTACATACCTAGAATAACGAACTTAATACAGCCATCCACTAAGAAATGTAACTATGAATAGGACAAAGCAGTAATGTGGATAAAACCTACAAGTCTTGATCTCAGCCAAAAAGACGTCCACTGCTGGACAAAGACCTCCCCCAGGAATAAATCATTTTGAGGGGAATTTGCCATAATCGCCATGCTTGGCAGGCGGGTTGGCGATCGCAGTAAGGTGAGAATAGTCACAGAGAGACGCTGCTGCCCATGCTCTGGAATGGTCCCATAGTCGCCTTCTATGACACCCATGGGAAGAGATGGGGTGGTGCAATTCTTTACACCCGGCACCACACGGGGAAGTCAAGTCACAAGTCTTACATGTTCATAAGTGGTTCAGTACTAACTTGAATTTATAAGGTGGTTTGATAACTTTGGGTGTTTTTTTCTTTCCACGCCGTCTTTTCTTCACTCGGGAGTTAGTCGGTGTCTCACTGCGAGATGTATTGTCGGTGTTTGATGTACTTTCCACACTGGATGTGTCGTCCTACAAGGCACAGTAGAAGATTTTATAGGTTAACAACACAACAACTTACTCATGCTATGGAATTTTAAACTAAAATGATCTGTAACAAGATATACAAATTAATGACTATTATAAAGGCCTCCATTATCTTAATTTTAAAAGTTCTTTATTACCGTTAACGTATTAATTACTTTGTCAAAGATATAAACATGAGTGCGTAACAAATAATACTCACAGCTTCATTATCAGATGCATTCATTCTTTTAAATAAAACTATTGACTAAAATCCCTTTGACTAATAAATAAAATATAGTAATTGTATAAGTACTCTTTCTAATTGAATGTTTTCTGTTTAAATCTAATATTATCAGCTGACTAACTTAGCGTCCTCCTCATCATAAAGAGTCCAAACCAAAAACGTCAAAAACGTTACTGTCAAATTTTCGCGGGAGCTGCTGCGTTTTGTAAAGACTGCCATTAAGAACTTTGAATGCGTTTGGTTCTTTATTTCTGAATACCGTTAGATTCAATACAATTTACTTTGAATGGTGTAACCGTATTTTTTATCCCCCCAATAATTTCACATTAGGTATCTTTTCAATAGCCTATCTTGGACTGTTTCTCGCAGTTTATCACGCTCTAACTATGTAAATAGATAAAGGTATCACGACTGAGATGGCCGAGTTGGTCGTAGTCGCATGGACTAATAGGCAGACACGCCGCGTGGTAAAGCTTTTACTAAGCCTGCCTATACAGCTACCATTTTATCTAAGTCCGAAAGTTAGCTATACAGGTACGGGAGTGAATTACATATGTTCAGTGAGTAAGGTATCAACTACCACCCAACTGATTATCACTTATAGTTAGGAAAAATGAAGGTTTACTAGCCTGGACACCTTTTAAGAAAGTTCGAGAGAGAGAGAGAGAGAGAGAGAGAGAGAGCAGATACAGGACAAGGAAGGACAAAAATATAAGAAAGTGTTTAAGGAACTTCAGTGTTCTGGCGATTCTGATGTGTTCTGGTTACACATGAAATGTTTATTTGCAAATGAGTGGTGTTTAAATCATACACAATTCAGTAGATAAGCAGTAAACTTTTATTTCATTTAGATTTCTAGAAATTATACAAGATTTCTATGTGATAAATACAATAATTATTATACCTACCTCGGTAGACAAGGTTTTACCTACTCCATTAATTAATTAGGATAACACAAGTTGGTAATAAGTATGCGTGCTTTACATTGAATTGAAACTTATACATACCAAACTACATAACAATACATTTTTATACATTTCACAGCCATAGTTTCTTATAGATAGTAACTTGTATAGGAATTCTTATTAACGTACTTAATATTTAAATATTTAGCCTAATGAATAATACTGATCAATGATTCAAACATATCTATAAACCTATACTAATTATTCTTACTATAAGAAATTACTTTTAAAGTAACATACAACTGGCCAGCAGATCATGAATATCTTATTTATCTTAATTGTTTGGTACTCTCTGTGACTTTCACGTAAATTACTTAATTAAGCTAAATAAAAATAATATGGGCGTTATAAAGTATCATTAAGTTACAATATAAAAAGAAACGGTTACTTACATTTATAAAAATAACAATAATTTCTCGTATTGTGATTTTAAACAGTCGAAAAATAAATATAAGATATAAATAAGATAAAATAAGGTTATTAAACATACAAACTTTGGTTCGTCGAAGAATGATAATATAAACCATAAACTATGATATAAACTCATAGGTATAATTACCTTTTAAACTGATTTATGCCTAGTTTTTATTCGAAATTAGCTGTTACCTAATTTTTCACCTCAGTTAATTTGGGTATGCTACCCAAAAAAAAAGAATGTTTTTAGCCATAAAAGTATCCCATATGCTAATTCACTATATATCTACTATAGGATATAACTCCTGGCAGTTGTGGTAATATGGCATTCGTTATCAACACCCACCATTAAGCCAGTATATGGTCCAACCTCGGCATATGCATTATACTGTACTGGGAAGGCTTATGCTCTGGGTTCATGTAGGATGTTTGTTGGTTGTAGGTGAGCTATCCTATGGAAGGCGGATTGCAGATGCAGGCGTGGCGGAGGGCTACCCTGAGCCAGGGTAGGAAGCGGTCCACGCGGGCGTACACGCCGGGGTAGCCCTGTCTCGCGCAGCCCCGGCCCCAGGACACGATGCCTGAAATTAAGTCTTTGTGTCAAGATTACTCAAGATTACGGTTGTGAGAGATTTAATTAAAAATTTAACATCAGATCAAGAAAGAGAGAGAGAGAGAGAGAGAGAGAGAGAGAGAGAGAGAGTTAGTAAGTGCGCGGTTGGAAGCGCGGAGACGATAACTCGATGTTTCTTTTATTAGGGTTCCGTACCCAAAGGGTAAAACGGGACCCTATTACTAAGATTCCGCCGTCCGGTCGTCTGTCTGTCTGTCTGTCTGTCTGTCTGTCTGTCTGTCTGTCTGTCTGTCTGTCTGTCTGTCCGTCTGTCACCAGGCTGTATCCCATGAACCGTGACAGTTAGACAGTTGAAATTTTTACAGATGATGTATTTCTGTTGCCGCTATAACAACAAATATTAAAAAACAGAATAAAATGAATATTTAAGGGGGCTCCCATACAACAAACGTGTTTTTTTGCTGGTTTTTGCTCGATATTGATAACGACAACAGGTAGACGCTTGAAATATTCACAGAATAATTAAGTTATATTATTCACTTTAAAAATAAATAATTAAATTAAAATAAAATTAGTATTTAAGGGGGGCTCTCATACAACAAACGTGATTTTTTTTCCAATTTGTTTCTAGATAATGGTACGGAACCCTTCGTGCCTTCGTGCGCGAGTCCAACTCGCACTTAGCACTTAGCTGGTTTTTTGTTACTGAGCCGGCAAACTATCTGCCGCTGATGGTACCTAAGCGGCCAATAGACACTTGCAACACCAAGGGCAACACGTGCGAGTTTTATAAGCTTATCATGACTACATCTTGTAATTTCACTAGAACTTCTCAAAAACCAATAACAGCAATGTAAAAGAATTCAGCAATTCCGGCAAAAAATAAATTAACTCTGGATAACGTACCGACTATAGTGAAATAAGGCTGGGGCAAAAGTAGCGGGCCGCCGGAGTCACCGGTGCAGGCGTCTCGATCGGGGGCGTTGGCACACAGCATGCGCGGAGTCACCTTCCCGCGCCCGTAGCCTGCACTGGAGCACTCCTCCTGAGCCCAGATTTGCACCTCCGCCTGTTGTTAAAAACAAATGCTATCTTGAAGTAGGTATAGGTATAATCCCCAAGTTGTTTGCAACTAAAGTGTGATTCCGTAGCCGACTGCGACCGGCAACGTCGATACGCGGTCTCCACTCACGAACTCGTTTACCCCATTGGTTATCGGTTCTGCGGCCAATATGGCCGGCCCACTACCACTTCAGCTTCCTAATCCTGTGGGCTATGTCGACAACTTTGGTTCTCTGTCGGATCACCTCGTTCCGGATCCGATCCCTCAGATAAACTCCAAGCCTAGCCCTTTCCATAGCTCGCTGAGCGACTCTAAATTTGTGGGCCAGGCCTACTTTGAGTGTCTACGCTTTCGTCTTTAGACTGTGGTAGCTGGCCTATGCTAGCCAATAAAATATTAGCCGGTCCTATGACCGGCTAATATTTTATTTTATGTAATAATTAACGCTTATTATAAAAACAGGTTAAAAGACGGACTAAATGAACGTCTCATAGCATGCTCTACCAGTTTCTAGAAAATTAAAACTGCTCCAATTTTCTGCCTCTACAAAATATTTAATGTCCCACTGTCCACTATCGGAATCGGAAAATCGAAATGAAGTTCAATTGTTTTTTCAATAAAATTCATCTATTATAAATAGTTCATTCTTACTTTCATTGGGATGTGCGAAGCGGGACCCTTTTCAACGGTGCTTCCCCAACCGGAAACGATGGCGTCTTCACCGCTGAGGCCTGATTCATCATCTGTAAATAAAGTTATTATTTAAAAAAAAAATTTTAAATCTACTCTTGTTTGAGTTATATAAAATCAAATAGTAATGTTATAATATTATAACATTACTATTTGATTTTATTCGATGTTTACAACCCTCACAAAAGTGTTTCATTTTGATGTGCATTGTTCGCGTAAACAATAAGGAATTATTCATAGATAAAACAGCTTTGTCAAATTGGGAATTAAATTCAGTCCGATTTCCGTGAACATAAATGCACTGACGCTGAAGCATATAACTAAAACGCTTTTTCTACACATGTATGTATGTAATATTCTTTATTAGGTACCTCATATCTCCAGAACCGCTAAACGGATTTGCAAAATTGAGGTATCGTTAGATTCGTCTTAGCTGCCCAAGTGTTCTTAGATAGGTGACGTTCCACGCGTGCCCACTGCGGATTGGCAAATTTGTCTAACTAAAAAAACAATACACTTCCTTTGCAGTCGTCGGGTAAAAAAACATAAATAAAATAAAAATTTAAAAAAAAACAACAAGAACCACGCCCAAAAAAATTATAACTAAATAGAAAATCAACTGAAAAGGCCGGAACAAGATAAAAATTCAAAAATTACATAAAGCCAGCGAAATAAATCGAAACAATATCAAACATAAAGTACTATAAGTATACAATTAAAAATATCAGTACGGTAGTCCTTCGTTTTATGCAACATCATACATAACATGCAGTCGGAGGCATAAAATTTAATGATAAGTGAAATTCACTTTGTGCGTGACCTGGCGGACACGCCGGCTGGTACCGGTTGTCGGGCAGCGGTTCTCCCAGCCACAGCACGGCGATGTCGTTGTCGTAGTTGTAGCGGTTGAAGTCAAGGACTAAAGTCTAGCTCCAGCGGTACAGACCTAGCAGACACGCAGGCCGGTACAGGTTATCGGGCAGCGGTTCTCCCAGCCGCAGCAAGGAGTTGTCGTTATTTGGTTGTAACGGTGGAAAGCGTAGTGTGGACAGGCTTCCAACAAGGTGGACCGACGATCTAGTGAAGGTCGCGGGAAGCCGCTGGATGCGAGCAGCACAAAACCGGTCGTAGTGGAGATCCTTGCTGGAGGCCTTTGTCCAGCAGTGGACGACTTTTGAATGAGATGAAGATGATGATGATGATGATGAACGGTTGAAAATTAGTCTCGGATTAAAGTCTAGCTCCAGCGGTACAGACCTGGCAGACACGCAGGCCGGTACAGGTTATCGGGCAGCAGTTCTCCCAGCCACAGCACGGCGATGTCGTTGTCGTAGTTGTAGCGGTTGAAGTCTAGGACTAAAGTCTAGCTCCAGCATTACAGACCTGGCAGACATGCCGGCCGGTACAGGTTGTCGGGCAGCGGTTCTCCTAGTCGCAGTACGGCGATGTCGTTGTCGTAGTTGTAGCGGTTGAAGTCTGGGTGCTGCGTGACGTGAGACACGTCGTAGCCGTGCGAGCGCGAGTTGTTCACGTCGTAAACACCCACTAACACGGTCAGACGGGACGCCTCCACTCTGAAATGCAACACTTTGGCATCACGACTTTGAAATGTATTGTGTGAAGTGTGGTATAATTATCAAAAAATACTGCTTTTTTATTTGAAGTCGCGCAAATTACATGTAGATGTTGAGAATGTATCGATCACATTAATGTTACTTACTAATAAAGTTACTTTTCGAAGTACCCATTATTTTAAACTGTTTTTAATTTGCCCTTAAAAGGGGTTATCGTATTCGCCTTCCGCCGCCTTACGTTTATAAGAAACAGAAAATAGTAGATTTTTTTTGAAGAGTTGGCTTGGCTTATTAATTCTTTTTCTAAATGTAAAAAAGGCGACTTTCCTAAGTTGGGACCTAAACCCACGACATTTCACGTATACATCGACTGAGGCTAAAAGACTAGGGTTTCCAATTACCATATTTTATTATGATTGTTGCGATAGATGGAGCAGCACTAAACCGGTCGTTGTTGAGGTTCTTGGGGGAGGCCTTTGTCAAGCAGTGGACGTGTTTTGGCTGAGATGATGATGATGATGATTATTATTGTTAAAAGCCCTAGTTCTTAAAGTTCAATCGCAACTTAATATAAACTAAATAAAACTTGATGTTAATAAAAAAATGAATCTGTATAATCTCTCTTTTGTGATGCCGGCACTTGGTATACACGCCTGCACAGCAGTCTACTGTCTAATTTCTTCAATAGACTTTAAACTTTATGTATATGGCATATGGTTGAACATTTATTGAAGAAATTTGAGAGTTTTGGACAGGTCGATGTGCAGATTTTCGGTGTCGGCGAATATAATATGCAGGATTTCACATAGTTATTTTTATACTAGCGGTGCCCCCCGGCTTCGCACGGGTGTACTTTTATTTTTAAACATTTTTTTAAATATTGCCTATATCCTTCCTCAATAAATGGACTATTCAACACAAAAAATATTTATCAATTCGAACCAGTAGTTCCTGAGATTAGCGCGTTCAAACAAACAAACTCTTCAGCTTTATAATATTAGTATGATCACAGACCTATGATTCTGAATACAGTTGTAGCTACGCACTTCTAAGGGCACTTGTCACCGTCTCGTCACAAATGAATATTCATTTCGCGAGATAAAACAAATGAATCATTAAATATACTAAGGTCATGCCAATGAGGTCAAGATCGCAAGATTGGATGCGGCTGAGGTAGGATGCGTCTACACAGTCATCGAAAGAAATTACCGCGTTTGTATTTTTTTTAAATACATTGTTAATTTTATTTTATTTTGTAGGTTTTATATAGTCTCATGTTTTTTACATAATAATAAGTCCTCGCGCGCTATATGCGCTACCGGTAGTGAATAATGGGGCCAGCTAATTATACCGCGCGAGACGGGATAAGCAGCCGCCCGGGATTGCGGCAGACCCAGGTTGGATTCCTGGCTGGGTTGGGTAGGCATTTAATTTTTTCACTATATTTTATAAATATTTAATGCTAATGTTTATAAATATTGTATCTGTGCTACTGCCATCCATATAAATAACTATTATACTTTGTGTTGTCTTTTTGTTATGTCAAATTACAATATAAATCATATTTCAAAAACCCCATTTTATGAATAGTATTTTAGAAGAAGCTTATAACAGCTTATACTATTACCTATATGATATTATTGAAAATGTTATTATTTATTTGACAATGTGAACATGACTTTACATTCCCCGGTCCTTTTGCATACATTCGTTACGCATCGTGTTACACTTGATTTGAATGACAATTGGATGTCGGCCGATGCTTTCATGGTCACTCGTCATAACACATATCATAGGTTTCCGTCATAATCATAAAAACGACAAACACATTGAACACGTTTCAGCTATATACATAGTAGTGTGCTAAAATAACTTTTTGAACTAGCATTAAAATAGTTTATAGACGTTGGACATGATTATGACTACGACATGCGACAGTTTGTCTATTCATACAGTAGAATGACAAGTATCAACAAAAAAGTAAGAACTAAGCTAACTACAGTAACTATTAATAAGTATTACTAGCGGTTTCGCCCGCGTGAATTTCGGACTTCGCTGGACTGGTGACAGTCCGAAAAGCCTACCGCGAATCCCCGGGAACCTTATCGAAACAAAACTTGGCCTATATTCTGACCCTCCAACTAGAATAGTTAGTACTAGAATAGTAGAGACTAGAATAGTTGGAGGACCAGTAACCTATATGCAAATATCACGTCGATCTTTGCTCTTTTAGACGTGAAGAAAGGACACACCAATACACTTTAAAAATACCGAATTATAATTAGGGTTTGAATCCTTTCATAAATATGGCTAAAACAAATGCAAATGCATCGCTTCGTAAGGTGTCGCAACGAGAAAGCTAATGCTGGCGAAGTGGCGGCTGTCTTCTGCAGCGAGGTGTAGCTACGTGTTATTAGCTCTGGAGAGCATTGTTTAATACATTGGGGGCATTGGGCAAATGCATCGAAGTTGGTAGTTTCGGCACACGTGGGAAGAACAAATCACAAAAAGTACGATGTTAATGCTGTCTGTAATTTCAATGTTTTATAGATGGTTTTTTAAAAAGTTTCAAGACGTTGAAGGAAGTAAATAAACGGTAAATCGATAGACATATCAATTCATATTTATCTGGGATATGGGGCATTTTTTTATTTGTAGTTCTATAAAGTTCTTTTTAGTTTAGTGGGAAGTACCTAGATTAATTTACGATGATGTTTTTGTAACAAACAAAGACTTATGCGTAGGTATAATAATACTTAATACCTACCTTATCAGATAATGATTTTTAACGAAGGTTGTAAAATTGAACCTAAATGTAGATACTTTCCGTAACAATAATAGTAGTGTATAATATTTCAGGAAAAAAATAAATAAAAAGAAAATAATGTACTTGAAGCTTATTTTCAGTGTAACTGTTTTCCCGGAGCGCGTTGATGTCTTTCTAGGGCGCAAGGTCATGGTGCAATATGAAACACACTTTGTGTTGGTTTGTGTACCATGAGTCAGTGCAAATTAAACAAACAAAGTTTCTAAATACAAAATTTACCTAAAGTCATCAGAGTCTTTTGTTCTGTTAATCGACTGTATTTTAATCGACTTCAAGGTTTTTGCTATATTTCAAATTCCCCAAACAACGGTTTAGTGTATAAATCATTTCAATAACTCCCAAGATGGCGAATGAGGTAACACTTAGTTCAGCACGCCAGATATAAAATAATAGCAATGACCTGCCATTATCACTAGAATGGTTGACCATAAAGAAATTATGATATAAAATATATAAAAGTACTTAGAAAAAATATATGAAATAACTTTTATAAAATCGAATGAACCGTCTGTGATAAGTTGTAGAAGTTCTTTTCGATACTTAAGTAAATCGGGACGTAGGTTACGAATCGTTCATACGTCCCGTCAAATCAAATAAATAATGGGGACACGCGCACATGTCGCTGACCCCTAGAATAAGTCCCACATAACTAGAAAAGAAGGAATAGATCCAACAAACAATAGATCAATAGTTTGAATGATCAATAGATTAAACACCACGAGTTAAGTTTCCACCAAGTTTTTGGCCGCACATAAACCACACCACAGCACCACACACAAACCACCACAGCTGTAAGCCACGTGGTCAACACATATAAACATTTACAGCTTTATTACAGTTTAAATATTTTTAATTTAGGTTGTGCTAATTTGTAAGTTGTACTAGTAATCTGGAGCGCAGATTAAAACATTAAAATTAACATTCGTGTCAGTTGCAATTAGTTTTTTCCAAACGAAATAACTGTTGCTGTTTTTTTTCGGAGATCCGCTGATTTTAAGTTTCTTTTTTTTCACAGTTATAGTTTTAACTCGACTTTCAAGTAACACAATATTGGTTTAATAATTACGAGCTTTTGCTCGCGGCTTTGCTCACATGGGCTGCACGAAAAAAATAACAATTACATGTTATTTTTTTATGAAATTTATAATTGTTAAAGGTAAGGTAAGTTAGATCTATAAGGATAATCCTGAAACACTTCATAATTTCTAACCAGGCCAAATACCGAAAGATTTAACTTTTATATGATAGATTTCCATACAAACTTTCCACCCCTGTTTCTCCCCTCTTTAGGAGAAGTTTTTCAAAAATGCTAAAACACGTCATTCTTTATTTTTATTGAACGATCTAAAGATCGATTAAATTATACATTTTTATAGTTCTCACTTTAAAAAAAAAACGATTTCCCAAAAAACCCTTCTCTTTTTACTCCTTCAAAGGAAAATAAACAAAATTCCTGAGACATGTCATTCTTTATTTCTTTCAAAAAAGCCAAATACCAATTTTCACGTATTTTACTTCAAACTGACGGACTTTCATACAAACTTTCACCCCCAATTTGACCCCCTTAGGGTATGATTTCCGTAAAATCTTTTCTTAGTGGCTGGTTACATCACTCAATTAACCTACAGTCCAAATTTTTTCTAACTTCAGCGGTTTCAGCTCGGCGATGATGAATCAGTCAGTCAGGACAAGTCATTATATGTATAAAGATTAGAACAAACCGCATTAGGTCATTGTGTTGTGTTGAGTTATGGTTGGAAAATTATTCATATTGAAAAACCAGACTGTAGTGGAACGGCTATAGGCTGATGATAATGATGACGATGAATGCAACGTTAAAGTTTTAATTAACATGTCAACTTTAACGACCTGGACCCTAGCCTGATCTGGGAATTGAACCTATGACCTTCGGGTATATCGGGCTGAGCGCGGGCCACTCAGCCACCGAGGCGTTAACTTAACTTAACTTAATAATAATAAAATTATTATTGAATTTAAACACCGAAAAAACCACATGCGGTGACACTAAAAATGCTGCATGAGGTAATCACAAAAACTCTAAAAAAACAAACTTTTGAAAGCATCTCTCGCTTGCAAGCAATTTAAAAGCAATGCTGCAAATTAGTGTATATAATTGAAGTACGTTTTAAGTCACCGATTAAACCGCATGTTTATACGTGTACTTTACATTAAAATTAAGTAATTCTGTAAAAAAGGGACACCGATTTTTCAATTAACGTAATTTTGTATGAATTTAAAACACAGTTCTGTACATAAAGTGATATGATTAAAGTGATTCTGTTCGTTCGTCACATAATTTATGTAACATTTTAATATAAATTTATTAGCAGGAGTGATTCAGAGATTGCTAGGATTGTATAATCACATATCAGAATTATTTGTCCTCCATTGTATTTGGTAAGTATACAAAGTAATTTAATAATTTTTATACCTTTTTCCTTTCTTTCTTTAAAAATTAAATACAGAAAATATATAAAACGAGCTGTGCCCCGCAGTTTCACCCGCGTAAATATTTTCCCGTTTTTGCAACATTTTTCATTGCTGGTCCACTGTTATTAGTCTTAGCATGATGTAATATAGCCTATAGCCTTCCTCAATAAATGGACTATCAACACAAGAATAATTTTTCAATTCGAACAAGTAGTTCCTGAGATTAGCACGTTCAACCAAACAAACTAACAAACTCTTCAGCTTTATAATATTAGTATAGATGTTATGTATGTCAGGTATGTAAGTACACAAACGCGCCATAAAAAAATAGTTTCATTACAATGGATAGTGATCGCGTGAACTTTAGAAAACAATATTAAATCCCACTGTACACATTTTGGTTATTATTGACACATAATCCTTAACTGGGCAAATAATTATCAACTTTCACCGATGTTCGCCCACAAGTGAATTGTGTATTGTTTGCAGATGGCACGGGCATAGCGAAACGCCTATAATGATCGGTTTGCTAAGCTCATTAAATATTCATGAGGATGCTGAATGCAAATATTATATTTGAACGAAACCCATTTATGTGAGAATAAGAAATATGCGTTTAATCTTGTTAGTAAATAAACAATACGTAATTGAAAGATTCGGTACGGTTCGATTGATGAAATGCGTTGAGATTTTTTGCTTTGTATAGGTAACCTGCTTGTTTACAAAGCTAATGTTTAGAACGTTTAATTTCTTAAATAATAACTCAGTAAGTTGTAGTCAAGATTATTACATAAAGCTTAGACTAACGCATATCACGCAATTCTTCTAAGGTTATGTTTCTATTTTGTGATACTGAATATCTATTCCATTTACATAGTTCAGCATACGGCACAAAAAATACACATCCCGTTATTACCTGTTACCTGCTACAGAAGATAATAATATTTTTTTACATTATAAAGTGCTAAGTTATTCTTCCAAAAACTCAAAAACAAGCGAAGAAAGAAATCTTAACCGATTAATTCTGATTCTATTAAGCTAAAGCTAAAAACTGTTATACGATATACGATTATTATCGAGTATAGCCTTAAATGCAGGTGTGCAGGTATTCAGTTTATTTGCATTCCTTTGCTTTCTTTTACTTTCACGCAGTCTGATTGAGATTTTACTTGAGTCGATATTTTTATTGAATTCTAGATCCCTACGTTTTGCCCGCGCAAAGTTCGGTTTGGTGCGAAGTAGTTTATCGCAAGTCCCAGGGAATATTGTATTTGTCATATATTTATTATTGAAAATATTTTTTTTACGAAATACTCGCGATTAATATATTATTTTATTCTGTCGTAGTCTCCCTGTTACCTCGACATAAAATTAAACAATAAGTGAAATTCGTAAAATGTTTTTTAATTCTTAGTGTTCGCGCAATCTTAAAGAGACCTAGTTTAAAGAAAGAAAGAAAAAAATGTATTTCCCTTCGAGACCGATTTAGAGTTCCACGTGATTTTTTCTTAGAGATAGTTTTAGGATCTGCAATTTCGATAAGTTTTGACGTGAAAGAAATAAATCATTAATAACCATAAAAATATTGTAAAGCATGGAACGGTAAATATGTAAAATAGATAATAATAAAATCAAAAGTAATATAAGCGTGAAATATTTTCAGTCACAGTACCCAAAGCTACAATGGCCTTATCCATTGATACCTAAGCTAGAATTTATTCATGAGCTGGCCTTGAGTAGCCCACGTTCGTCACATCACAGAATAGTAAAGGGTCAAAGTCAATTACGTAACAAGTCGCGAAGGTCAAACGAAGTGAGCCAGGCCGCAAAAGAGGAGAAAGAGTCTTATCTCATTCTGACATACGCAACCAAAAAAGCTTTATTCTATAATAATATCTTTGTTTATTAACATGTCGCTCGCCCTTAATTTTTCTAATTATGAGTTAGTGAAAGGACCGCCTGGTCAGCTAACATCATTTTATCTAAATCGACTGCCATAACATTAATTTTAGTCGCATTGTTGTGTAAGACAGGTAGTTCCTTAGTCGTTTAGGAATTTACACACATCAAGGAATTTACAAAAAACAGTCATGTTGGGTAACAGAACTGTTCCTAGGCCTAATCTTCTCTGTATATAGCTGTGCTTTTTTTACAGATAAATTAATAAATGTGGGAAGCCTAGAGTCTGGGACGTCTATTATGCGGACGATATCTCATTTACCCTAGAAGCAGTTAGGGTTGCCAATTATTTTTCAAGAAATTAAAATCTATCACTAACTAGTATAAAAAAAGGATTCAAAGAAAAAATAAAGTATTTTCCAAATTTATTTATTTAAATGTTTAAAAACATATTTCTTTGTACTCTTGGCACTATCTAATATTTTTTATTGTTTTTAAAATGGCAATAAGACGTCATCGTTGCTAAGTCAACAGAAATATTCCGTTCAAACGCACGCATTACGTCGGAAATAAAGTATTTTCCATACTTTATTTTTATTAAAAATAATAAAGTATGGAACATAACGTATAGGATACGTTATTTTACGCACAGCAGTGCTTAGGCTGGGTAGGCCGTGACGCCACAGTCCTAATCATGCTCAGCCACGGGAGCTGGCTCGGCGACACTGCCATACCAATTTTCATGTGTCATAGTTTAACCCTAGTTGTGGGATGTTTATAGGCTGATGATGTGTGGGTTCTTATCCGTGGACGCAGTGCGTGGCCGTTATAAGGTAATCTGCGGCGCCACCGGGCGACCACGGTGGCGCAGATGACGCGGCCGTCTCGCTGCAGTGCCGCCAGCCACGGCAGCTGGCCCGGCGACACCGTCATGCCAATCATATGTGATGGCTTTACCCTAGTACTGACACGTTTAAAGACTGAAGAAGTGCCACTTACCCATGGACGCAGTGAGTGGCCGTGATGAGGTGGTCCCGGGCGACCACTGTGGCGCCGCAGATGACGCGGCCGTCCCGCTGCAGCGCTGCCAGCCACGGCAGCTCGCCCGGCGACACCGCCATGCCGCCCACAACACGCGCGCCTCGCGCCACGCCACATGCTGCATATACAACAACCAAACATTTTTTTTTATCTGCCTTTGTGACCTAATGAGAGAGAGAGAGAGAGAGAGAGTGTGCTAGAAGTCCGATTTCGATTTTACAGTCACGACTATAAATTAATTACTATTGGACAAGTTTCAAGAGTCACACGTCGCTATAGTTTTCACTCTAATCATTTAACTTTTTGAACCCTTTTTAGGACTTACGGTAACATTAAATATAAATAATTGTATTCACCGACAAGACACAGGTGCGCTCCAAATTATTTCTATTCCTCATATATGTATATAAATTATAGTATGTTAAATCTAATTTGAAACATTTACATTTGAATATGCTAGGTGTGTATGCTAGCGCAGTGTGGGCAGGCCTCCAACAAGGTGGACCGACGATCTGGTGAAGGTCGCGGGAAGCCGCTGGATGCGAGCAGCACAAAACCGGTCGTTGTGGAGATCCTTGGGGGAGGCCTTTGTCCAGCAGTGGACGTCTTTTGGCTGAGATGATGATGATGATGATGATGATGATGCTGATGCTAGGTGTTTCACACACGTTATGTTTTGTGGTGTTTGCTTGGTAGGTACCTATTCATTTTAAATAAATTTAGAGTCAATGATTTATGATGGTGTTAAAGAAATTTAAATAATTTTATAATTACGAAGAAATTTTTTTAATGTCTATTGACCATATGCAAAAAAACGTGACATTGTCTATGTCCCTGGGGTTTTCTGTAAAACTGTTCAACCTTATTAGAGTACCTAGTGCGAGTTTTGTTTACTATCCGTATTCATTCGATTACGTTTACGAAAACGAAAATTTGTATCGCAAAAATTTTAACTCTTCTCGTATGTCGTCAGGAGACGCTGCTTCAATGCCATACTAATTTTCGTTTTCGTTAACGTGATCGAATGTCTATAATAACTCACTCTAGGCCTTCAGATACCTTGCATCTTACTATCATGATATCATTGCAGCTACATCTTATATTTTAGCTACTCCTTATTGAATTCCGTAATGTTTGTGAGTGTGAATGAGTTTTTATTAAATCTCCTATGACATCTTTATACCAAATACTATTCAAGCAACGGCACTTTATGTAATAAGTGCTTAGAACTCGAAACTCTGTGGACTAAGATTATTAGCATAATAACAACATAACGCTTAAGTAAAAATTATTGTGTGTGCATTAAATTACTAAATATTATTCTGCAGATGCAGTTTAGCCGCCTCTGACGTCCAGTCGTCGGGTTCGAATCCCAGTGGAGGATACATATCGTGCTCTACTTTCGTTGGTGTTAGTAATTGTTCTTAGTCGTCTGGCTCGCTATCGCCATCTCCTTTATTTCTGTCGATAACATAACAATAAAGTTAGTATTTTTGTTGTGTTCCAAACGTTAGAGATGAGATCAGTAATTCAGGATACCTATAGTCTATATATATATCATCTTCGTGCCGCGGTAGCGGCCGGCGAAGTGCCAGAAAGCCAATCGCTTTTTAGGACAAAGGCGTTAGGTTAATTTTGAACGGAAGCTACTTGGATCGATTATAGTGATAAGTTAGTATAGAAATATTCTTTTAAATAATATTATTACAATTAATAAAATGGATAACAATACGTACGGCACTCGTATCATTATGGAATCTGATGTACGGGCAAACAAGAGTATGTCACATAACTTTTATGGTAAACAAACAATTCGGGCAAATGAAATTCGGGCAAGTAAAATTCGGGCATATGAGTATTATTGCTTATATTTTTCGGGCAAACAAAAGACAACCGTCTTAAAATATCCCCGCAATCGATACTAACAAAATTAATAATGAATTAATGTAGATATGTTAATGAAGATGGAAAGGTATGGTAAGTTATGATAATAACTACATTAATAGTTAATACCCAATTAAAAATAGAAGCAAATAGATAATAATAAATCATAGTAGAGCTTTTGTTATTTATTTCTTTTTAGAAATTGAAGATTTGTAATTCATAGTTAAGAAAAACGTCAATAAATAAGGTAAGGTGTTAAAGGTTTTTTTAAAGTTATCATTTTTTAACATATCTGCGGATTTTTTTAAAATGTAAGTCTCACAAACATTGATAAAAAAAAATGGTTTATAAATAAATATAATAAATAGTTCTGTTGTGCGACCAATTAGTGTGATGATGGAATCTTGATGGGATATAGAGATATGCTTAAAAATAACATTTAGTTGATTACATATCTGTATTTATTTCATATTATTATTTCATATTTCATATTTCATATTTCTGTCATGGCAAGATCTGCGTTATAATGTGATGGATATTGGTACAGACGCATGCACGTCAACCTTTTCAAGACATTTTCAACCAAAGTGAAGGCGTAAAGTTCAATTCAATTTCTTGTAAGATGGCTCTCGCTATGATTTAGCCAGTGTCTAGTTTTAGGGCAGGTTATTAGTGTTTTGTCTTTGTCCGTAACTCTGCTTACAACTTTAATAGGCGTTGTGCTTGTACAAGATAGAAAATGTCCAAACTGAGACCCAATTTTGAGGATACAATACAGGTAGCTACTAAAGTTCAAATTCTATTGAAGACATTCGATAGTTTGTAGTAGGTTGATGTGCACGCGTGTGTACTTCCAGTTCCAGCTGTCATCATCGCTAAATAAGCAAACTCTGAATGAATTTTGTGTATCATCATCATCATCAGCTCATTTTTATGTCCCCACTGCTGGGGCACGATCCTTCCCTATGGATGGATAGGGAGAACGGGCCATAAACCACCACGCGGGCCCAGTGCGGATTGGTGGTTGTTAACGACTGCTAATGCAGCCGGGGCCAACGGCTTTACGTGCCTTCCGAAGCACGGAGGAGCTCGAGATGATAAATTTTTGGTCACCTATCCGATGACCGGCCTTTGCGAAAGTTGCTTAACCTCAGCACTCGCAGACCGGGCGCATTAACCACTGCGCCATCGAGCTTCATCATTTTGTGTATACTCTAATAAAAAACTATAAATTTAAGGAGGCTAATAATGTGATATCGAAGTTTCGATTACTGTTTACAGCCTCGTCTCTTTCTCGCTACTCATTTACGTTGTCAGCTTAATTTACTTGTGCTTATTAAACATACAGTCACTGACAATAATTTGTTCCAACTTTCCGATATAAAAAGAAAAAAGTTGGTGACATAAAATCTGTAAAATGTAGACAATATGCAAAGTGAAGGTTCGTTATAGTGGTGGTCACTGAGGAAATTTATAAAAAATATTTTGGCTTGCACCACAGCTACCGTTTTCGACAACAATTTACTCCCCATTATTTATGTAACGTAACACTTTGTAACGTGATAAAAATGGGCGTAAAATGCACTTATTTCATTATTTATCGTTCGAATCGGGGCTAAGTTACCACATGATGATAACGATATGTAGGTTAGGGCTTAAAGTTTTCGATAATGAGATTTAAAAAGTTTTATAATTGAATTCGGAATGTAGCCGACATACGCGCGTAAGCTGCAGCTGCATTATTGTTGGATCCTTTTTAAAAAACGGCATGCGGATGTCATTAATCCGCGATAGGTGCCTACTAAACCAACGCGTGAAGAGGTTTGCTCGCACGACCGGTGGTACTTAACACACTTGTGGGTATCGGACTTGCTGCATCGATCTCAAGGTGTCGAGACTCTCTAAAACACTCGATGCTATTAGCACTGTGTGATATAACCGAAAAACTAAGAGCGTAGCTAAAACCATTGAACGTAAGGCATTTAGCGATCATCCAAGAGAGCGCACTCGAGTTTTTAATACAGACCGAAGTTTGCGTTGTTGCGAAAACATTTTTTTATTGTTTAACAAGCTTTCTTAATTCGCACTTGCTTTTTTTAACTTACCGCTTTCTCGATTGGATTAAACAAAAAGAACACTATTACCTACTTTGCCGAATATTAGCATCAAGTACTCATCGATATGCTAAATTTGTTGGAGAACTAAAAACACTCAAAACAATTTGGAGAGCACTTATTGGAAATTGGAGCACTATCACAATAGTTGGAGAACTCACTGCAGGGCTTGCAGGCTTCAGCGGCGGCTGCGGCGGCTGCGACGGCAGCGATGAGGCACAGCGCGCGGAACATGTCTGAAGGCACGCGCCGGTCTGGAGCCGGGGGGAGGCGCCGGCCCAGCTATTATAGGCCGGTGTGCAGCCAGGGCGACGGGCCAAGATCACGGCGACGCGGGCGCGAGTGCCGCGTCACGCGCGTAACGCGTCGCGTCGCCCCTCCGCGGCAAGGGATTAGTTAATGACCTTGCCGGCTATCGTAGGCGTGTTTTGTTTACGTTTTTTTTGTGAGCGCGCGCGCATGCTCTGTTGACGGCACGGAGAAATGAGGAAGTGCAAATGTTTGTACTCAAAATTATGTTTAATTTGAGCTGTTTTGTCAAATAAAAGTTTATGTTGCTTTCCTGTAGCTAAGAAGACGAATGTAAACAAATCGTTAAGTTTCAATGTTGCTTTTGTAAGGTTCGCGTGAAGTAGATACGACTGTTAATTAGAAAGTGGAAACCTATAGTTAGTTCTTTATTTCCAGTCTTTAGTTGTCATGCTGTTAATAAAGTTATTGCTTTTGAAATTGCTAGTTGTAATGTTAAAGCCAAATAATAGAATTAGCTAACTAACTTTTATATCGTGCGGGGTTTTCTTCTCATTATGAAACTTTATTTTTGCAAAGCCTATTTATTACCTATAACTTACTATATACCCGAAGTTATCGAAGAGCTGTTTAAACAGATGTGTTTTTGATCGATGTTCACTTTAAAGAATATCGAGCTACATAGGTATTCGACTATCATGTTCCCAATATTTTTTATTACTATTTCTTACACCACCACACGACGATTGTAGGCAGCAGTCACTAATTTGACGTTAGGACCTTATTGGCAATCACTTCACTTAAATGAGCATTGGTTCGACAATTGCATACCTACCTACTTATACCTACTCAAAACAGTACACTAACGAACGATATTTAATTTACCTAAAGTTAGACAATGTCTCAAACAGATATAATTATGTTATGCTGTCACTTTTTGCCATTATTTTAAAATAGAGAAACAATATTTTAAACATGTGTCTAATGATCGTTTAATTTAATGCATTGTTCTGCATTAAAGTCCATACCGTCGTTACAACTTTAATTTGATCCGTCAAGTATTCCTGAAAGCTTTCCCATTCAATAAAAATAAAAATAAAATAAAATAAATTTTATTTTAGACTAGCACACATCCATTAAATGACGGTTTGTATTCCAATTAAAGAAGCTACCTAATTGATGAAATTCAACTTGCTCTTTTAAGAAAAGTCAAACGAGTCCTTATATCGGGACTTTTGACTGTTTTGGAATAATTTATGTCAAGCCCTTTCACAGACTTCTTAAGAACTGTAGATGTAACCGCTAGCGAAGGTTTTTGGTTTTGTATGGCATAAGAAGCTTACGTAGGTAACCGCACGGGAAGATGCAAGAAATTAGTTTAATCTCGAAGACTTGACTTTTTAACATTTTTGGATTTTTTTAAATAATCTCGATTTAAAAAAATGCTGCTTTTAATCTTGAAACATTTTTTTTATTTATCACCAAATACAGCTATCATTATAAGAAATTTTCTAATACAGTAGTGTAGTTAAATTTGAATTATTTTAACAATAATAATATATAGATTGACATTACTAGGTATATTATAAATTATATTATACACCAACGGATATATTGGATATATACTGATATCTTTTAATGTTATTGTTGTAGTTTTGTTTGTAAGACATGTTGCCTTTTTTACTGGGCGATGTTTTGTAATTTCTCAACGGGGAATCTTGTCTAAAGCCTGAATCATCTTACTACTGTAAAGTGACGATAAAGTCGAAAGTACGCGCATTTTACCTAGAATCCTCGACTACGGAGGAACGAGTAGAATTTTTATGGCAAAATTATGACTGTCCCCGTTTGTCACCAAGAGGCGCTGTTTCTATGCCATACAAATTCTTGATTTCGGTAACGTGATCGTATGGCGAATAAAGCTCTGCACCCTGGCCGTATGCTTAGAAGAGTACCTTTAGCACAGAAGAAAGACACTACCTTTAGATTAATAGGACCGCGTGTGGTGGCGATTCATTGGTAAGGCCTGTGTAGGCTACAACAGTGGACCTCTGTAGGCTGATAATGATGATGATGATGGTAGGCAGCGCCGGCTCTAGGTAGGCCAAAATGCCAAATGCGAAAAACCACAACACCGGGAGTTCGGATAGATAAATTGAAAGCGTCGACCAAAGAGATGATTTTTTTGGCGCCTGCCAAAAAAATAATTTCGCTCTACCATGATCAAGGGCTAGGGCCGGCCCTGATGATAGGTAGGTAACCCTCGAGACGCCAGGCAAAGAAAACAAACCTCATTGACTGTCAGTTCGATACTGCGAATTCAATAAAAGGTTCCTGTTCTTTGAAAGCTCCAAATTCGGACAGCATCTGATTAATTAGAGAAACGGTTGGTTCGCATTCAATTAAAGTGAATTACTGCACATTGCAAGTCCCGTTGGGGATAACATCTCAATTATGAACGCCATATTGTGAACTCTGTGAACTGATAAAACCATCGCTGCGTTTTTTATGATGACTGATTCTTGAAGTTGAAATATTGATGTGGAATAATTGGGGAAAATGTACTGCGATTTAATTTAACTCAAGTTCATACCAATAAAGTAATAGAGGGGATGCCTTTGAACAGCAGTGGGAGAGCTAGGGAAAAAAGGTACCTACATATTGCAGATAAATATGAAAGCACATGCATAAGATAACTTACATTTGTTTTAGCTCTCTAGCTTTGAACAATTAGAATATTTATTTTAACTTTAAGAATAGAGCCCTATCTATCTACTTTCTTAAAGTTAAAAATTAAGATGACATACTCGTAGTCAATTTATCGAATAAATAAAGTTGAGATATAAAAAATACTCATACGATAAGAAAATATATTTTCTGTCAAATTTTACAATGATTTTTTTGAAAATTAATTTTTAAATCAGATAACTTAATTTAATTATCGTGAATGCACTACAATCGTTATGCAAGGCATGTATATTCACGACCTTTCCCAACTATGTCAGGCATCGTATGCACAGCAGCGTATCTTACTTCGCAAGGTCAACATTAGAAGAGTAAAATATTAAACCAATGCATTAAAAGACAATATTGCTATTAGTTAGTTTTTCTAAAACGAGGACAATACGAGTATTATCACAAAAATTCAAGGGACGTCAACATCACTTTTTTCAGGGCATTTTGTACGTCCTTGTACTAGCAGTCTGTGGGTGTGTTATAAGAGCCACGATGCTTAAATATATTATATTGAATTGAATTGAATAGAATTATTTTCATGGGTTCTTACCGTGTTCCAAAAGAAAATGCACTTTAAATTAAAACATTTGAAATTATTGAAAGTTAAGTACTGTGATTTTCATTTTTTTTCTTGTGTGGACAATAAAAAGATCGCACAGGACGATCTATCCGACAACGCTGGCACAATACCAGCCGACTGCTACCTCACGACAACAACCGGGACCACTGCTTAAAGGCTTCCTATCCTTAATTCTGTTTAAACATAACATAAATAACATCGTAAATATCAATGTATATATGTACAAGAAAACTTAATTTAAAAAAATCATGAATCTTATCTAATTTTATCTCGATAAAAAAATTGCCATATATAAAGATGTCCTCTGAACGAACTAACGGAACTGATGAATTGTAGGCTCATGGGAATGGACCCAGGACAGTATAATCAGAGGAGAAAAAAATGTTGAGGTAGGTCTTTGGAATTGCTCTCTATTCTGTGAGAAGGGAGTGTGTGTCAACAGACACTTGCATTACTACATCTTATTATAGACTGTGACCCTTACTGCTGATATAGATGCACTCACTCACTAACCAGACGCCATACAATATACTCTGGCAGGCTTCCTCCTCCATGCCTCCCTGATTGGACCCGTATCACTACATGAGTACCGTGCAACTCGTACTTCAATACATGGTGACCCTGCCCGTCATACGCATCATCACAAGGATGTGTGTCGACGCGGGCCGCGACGCAGTATCCTTGCAGAAAGTCGGTCTTTACATAATACGGCATAATTTCACCGCACCAGCTGACCGGGCCGCGCGGGCCTCCATTCATTGGTTTATATTTGGACAATGTTGCCCAACGCTTTATGCAATATCAGGATTAAAACGCAAATAAATTTGTTTTGCAATTTTTGATATTTTGGAACAAACATGTATGCAGTTCGCATTGACCTACCAAGGAGGCGGCCACAATAACTTGGAGGCGCCATTCTACTTTCTTATTGCGTTTGATTCACGGTGAGATGTATGCGTAATGCCTTTACTGATTTATTGTGTACAGGTATAGCGCTAAAGGGAGTCGTTTTAATGAAATTATGACCTTCCACATTGGTCTGAAGGAAACAAATGTCCGTAGAGTTAACAGTAAAACGACTTGTTTACTTTAAAAAAATAATTGAATGGAATATTTTACAGGTACGAATGGAATTCGTCAATGTTTTATAAGGTTTTAAATGATAAGATATGGTTATTTTCAGAGGATTTGATATTAAATTGTAGGACATCTGAAGTACTTTATTTAAAATTAATCTAATGTTTACAATGTTTACTAGGAAGAAGTTTAGTGTTGTTTTCCGTAATTGATAAGATTTGAAAGGAAGATTTGACTTTGGGCAGACCTTTTGACTTCCATACTGATGATTTGGGGCAATTTTTTTATTTATAGTTAGTAGTAGTTATAGTTTATAGTTTTTTATAAGTTTAAATTTAAATAGTTTAATTATTATCTTGTTATTGACTTTGTTTGCAAATAAATTTATTAGCTTCTTCCATACTTGTTTTCCATCAACAAGTTTAAGAGATACAAGATCAAGAACCAAGGAGCTTGTAATGCGATTTGCAATGTTTTTTTTAAAATAATGTTTTCCCTTTCAAGTATAAACACAGGAGTGGAGGAATAGAGTATAAAAAGATAAATATTTTAGCACTTATCGAAACGACATTCTTTCATAAAAAAGGTACCTTACGTCGTCGTTATTATGTTCCATAAATTGAAGTTTTATCTATTTTTACAAGCTTTTATATAACTTGCAATGTAACATACATTCGTTGTTCAACTCAATTTTGAAACAGATACTTAAGTATCTTCAATCGATTGAGCTGAAATTTTGTAAACACGTTCAGTTTGGATGACAATGCGTGGTTAACTGTGTGACGTCATTCTAAATCCAACATGGCGGCACACCCAAGATGGCGGACTAATTATTTTTAATGCATTCCTGCACTAAGGGTAGGTATCAAATGAAAGTGCTTATTGAGAATAAAAAGTGACGTAACTCTAAATCCAATATGGCGGACTAAGTTTTTGAAACGTGTCCAGCGATAACTAAAAAGTAAAAACAAATTAAAAGTAAAAACCCTTTTTTAAAAAAAGCTTTTATTTAAATGCGCTAAAAAAAAAAAATATTATTTTAAAACTTTTGCTATCAACATATAACGTCATTACACAATTTATATGATATAAAAGCTTGTCGCGAGATTTACTTGTGTAGATATACAAGTAAATTAAATAAATTGATGTGATTGATTTTAACTATTAAAATTTTCAATCTAAGTAAATACGAGTACTTAAATCTGGCGACAAGCTTTTATATTATATAAATTGTGTAATGACGTTATAAGTTGATAGTAAAAGTTGTAACGTAAAAGTTAATTTTTTGCTTTTTAGCGCATTTTTTATTTTCAGGTTATGGATATTCAAAATTCAAAATTCAAAATCATTTATTCAGTTTAGGCTACAAATAGCTCTTATGAATGTCATTATGCCATCGGTTCGTAAGTCTACTCTGGGCGGGAGAACTTGTACTGAGAAGAACCGGCAAGAAACTCAGCAAGTGTCAAGCTTTTCGTGTGTAGACATTGTGTAGAAATAAGCCTTTTGTACTTTACTTATTAAACTTAAGTAGTTGTTATTATTTTGTTATTATTATCTTATTAAATAGTTACTATATGCAGGGAGGGCCTGGCGACCTGTAGCCCAGGTTTACTTTTTTTCTGAAACCTTAGTCAGGCACCAGTCTCTCACAAATATAGGATGCTATCTAAATTATTAGTTCATAAGCCTTACTCAAATGGACCTATTTTGTGATGAGAAAAATATACATATTTTTATTTTTATTTGTAGTTATTATCTTGGAATAGATATTCTGTGTTTTGTTCCCGTTATGTACCTAAACTTCATTTCAAATTAGAGTAAAAAGAACAAAACACGAAATAAATATTCGAAGCTACTAACTCTGCATGTTTTGAAATACACTGCTGTTGTCTCAACCTCCATATTTGTCACGGGAGCGTCCCTGTGTCAAGTAAGACGAGCAGCGGCGACCTTATCAATGTTTTTGGGGATGAGTCGCGGCCGCGATGCGCCTCCGCCGAAGATCACTGCAACGGTGCCAAGGCGAGAGCGCCGCCCGCCGCCCGCATGCCGATAACCGCAGCCTTCCAACGATGATACACTTTTAATTTGTGCATTACCATTGATATTCATTTGTCGAGTTTTTTAACGTCGAATACATGAATACTTTTTAGCGAGTGTGGAGTGACTTGTAACGGCCGGAACGCCAAACTGGTGGCAGCCATCTTCATTGAGGCAGTCTCTCGATCCGATCCGAACGCTTCGGATGATCTAGTAAAGGACGGTGACGCGGTTGCGTGATGCTATACCTCTAGAGCCTCTTAGTTACACGGCTTGAGGAATCCTTTAAGTCTATATTGTACGGTTACGCTGGAATATAGGCGGCAAAAACAATCTCTATAAAAAATCACTGAGGAAGAGACCCAATCCTGTCATTGGGTTGTTACAAGATCCCGATGCGTCGAAGTGCTAGCGGTTTCCACTTAGATAGTGTGAGATAAGGGCCGAAACACCCTGATGATTGATTCTGTAACTATAGAGTTGATTGTGAGTTTTTTCACCATTAAAATGGGAATTGGTAGAGCAAAATTGCAACCCACATAACTAGTTTGTCTGCCAGTAGGAGACGCTGCCTCAATACAATACAAATACTCGTATAATACAAGACACAACAGAAGTACTTAGAACTCGGAACCCCAACATCTCTTTTGTGCTCCAACGTAACAAACGGAGCATGGATTTGCCACTTTTCCAATCCATAAACTTTAGGCAATGATGTCAGAATTTTATTCTTACGCTCAATACTGAAAGATCCCAAAGCACTTAAGGCCTAGCTATCTTATATCACTGCATATAAGAGTTAAATTATATATCAATTTTATTTCAGACTTAAAATAATTACTAATTACAGAACAATACTTAAAACAAAAAAAAGAAACATAACTTAACTGAACTTAAAAAAAAAACCAATAAATAAAAATAGCAAATTAAAAACTAAATGCCTATAAATAAAAGATGTCTTCCAACTGTGGGCTCATGGGAACGGTCCCAAGAATGCTGGCAACATTGCCCCTCTAGATTGCCAAGCTAATACGCTGGCAGAGGTATTATATATATATATCATATTTCATTGCAGGTTCTAATTTTCGAGTGAGCCCTAAGTCCACACACACTACATAATCATAAAATGTGTTTCGCAACTTGTCCTTCTCAGGGAGACGTTTTACAGTTAGGTTGATTCGATTCTTCAGGTAATTGAACTTTTAACCTACTTAGATAATTAAACTACGCGTTAAAATATAGGCCATTTGATAAATATAGATATATGACATGATGCAATAAAGTAAAAGATAACATCATTGAATATTTATTTACAGTAGGTGAAACAATTTTTAGTGGAATTATTTCTAAGAAAACAAACAACCTTTTTCAAACAATGTTAGAAACAAGGACATTTTTACACGTTTGTTTGTGAGTACCACCTATGTAGGAACTAACAATTCTTCGTTTTATTTAAAATTGTTATAACTGTTTTATTTGAATATCTTTTCTTTTCCGGTATTTCCTTCTCAGATTTGTGTATGTTCTTGGTATTGTAATTTGTGTCAATAGAATTAGCCATGAATTAGCATTGACATCACAAATGACACACACATTCAAATCCATTGTTTAAAAGTGTACATAAAAACATTTTCTAACTTATAGTAATGAGGTCTAAACGCGGAAAACACACTGTGAAAATTGTATAGCGGTTCTTCTTTCCTACAGATTTATATTATTGTGGTGCGAGTCCCGACATCAAAGCTGGACATCCTCATGAAGGAGGACTTCTGGCCGAAGGGTGTAGTCTACAGGCGCTTCCATGGAAAGTTGCCTGTTGCTACCAAGTTGGCACAGCAGGTGCCAGTCAAATAATACTAACATAGTTATTAAGTTATTTTATATACTAACAAAAAATTGTTTTTATTTTGTATGTATGTTAGTCTGTAAGGTATTTATTATATGGGCCGCTCTGTATTCTTACCATCTTTTACATTGTTTGTTGCCTGAAATAAAGATTTTTTATTATTATTCTCTTTATTTATTTTTAATCTTAGATCTAGGTTTTATAAAAATTATATAAAAAGTAAAATATAACAAAATACATACAAAAAATACAACTTTTATAAAAACCTAAACCTAGAACACCGCCATTACTATTATTATTATATGGTATCACCAAATCAGGTTTAACAATCAAAAAATAAGACAGCGGCTTCGGAGATTAAGCAAGGACATGTATGAAAAGATAATTGACCCGAAGAGTGCATTGGATAGTACGAGGAGGCGGTCAAAATACTTTTTTATACTCTTTTTATACCATAGCGGAGAGGTACACTTTACACGAAATCCCCACTACTGAGGAATGGGCTATGTTATTTCTGACTGTCGTAACATAACATAACAAAATGCTACTCAGCATTATTGGTATGGCAACAGACTTAAATAAGCCTGAAATAATGGTGAAACTAGCAACGATTAATGAAAACGAAATATTGTGTGGCCATTTTTCAACTCTCCTTGTTTTTTTACCGAGAAAATTCTCGTTCTCGTGATCGAATGGAACTAGGCAGTAGGCACCCTGAGCACATTAGTGTGCCCTGAGACTGACTAGACTATCTGTATGCTTATTTGAATTTTGGATTTGTTAAAATGTTTTTGAGTAGCTCGATGGCGCAGTATAACGCGCTCGGTCTGCGATTGCTAGAGTTAAGAAACTTTCGCAAAGGTCGGTTATCGGATGGGTGACCATTTTATCATCTCGAGTTCCTCCGTGCTTTGGAAGGTACGTTAAGCCGTTGGTCACGACTGCATTTAGCAGTCGTTAACAACCGCCAACCCGCCCCGTGGTGGTTTATGGCCCGTTCTCCCTATCCATCCATTATAAGGCTCATGCCCCAGCAGTGGGGACATAAAATGAGCTGGTAAGTGTAATGTAATGGTAGGTAATGTGTATCTAGATATGTTCATTGCTTTCAGTGGACTCGAAAAAGTGAAGATAGTTATAAGTATTTGACATACTTTAGCATTACAAATATAATTAATAGGGCGTTACAATTATATTGTTTTTTATTTGCCGCAAATGGCGTTTTCTCTCGAGAATAAAAAAAACATTTGGAAAGATACAAATGTACAAGTTTGAACGTTTGATTTATACGTTTGGTTAATACTTTAGTGGTAGGTTTTAAGGTTTAATTAAGTAAGTGTGCATTGAAAAATGCCTACGTTTCGAAATAACAGAACGAGGATGGCCTAACTATTTAACCAAACTATTAAAAAAAATATCCATCAGCGCATGTGCACTTTTATTGGATTCCTAACGGCTGTTTACAATTTCAAGTGTTTTTCGATCGAGTTATCGAATGGTAAGTGAAACCACCTAAGGTAAGACACCTAGGAGACGTTTTTTTTTGGTTAAGGCGCTGACAACCGTCAAACAGCGCTCACTGTCTATCTGTATACAAGCAAAGGGGATGGAAATAGTGCGTGATCCACAGGACTAAAGTCAGGAAATTCGAAAAACGCTATTAATCAAACGATGTTTTCTTAAAAAAATAACACAATAGCGTTTTTCTAATAAGTATTACGAATAAGTTTTTCATCGACGTACGTATAAAGATACCTAATCATGTAGAGATAGACACTGTTTAGAGGTGACTTTGGTTCTTTTTTCTATTGAAAATATTATATTATTTTGCATTTTGGAAACAATAACATTCTTGCAAATACAGTCTATTATCTTTTCGTGTCACATGTTAGTTGCCATACTCTTCCGAAACGGCTCGATCGATTTTTATGAAATTTTATATATATATTCGGCAGGACTGACAATCAGTCGTAATCTATTTTTCACACCCCTAGGTGATAAGGGTGGTCCAACCCAATTTTTTGTTTAATTTTCCAATACAAAATGTTCCTAGCTGTGAAACATACGATTTGTTTGTTTTGTTGTCATAGAAACGATTTGTTTGTATTGTTGACATAGAAACTGTCAAAGCGATACGAAGTCCGCCGGTACAGCTAGTAATATATAATTTTCTTGGTATGTTGTATACTTTATATAGTAATTAATACACTATGCATAAGTAAACACATATCACATGGAACGGTGAATAAAAGTCGCACTGGCACCCTGCTGTTTGTGTTATTGCATTACTTTGACTCTTTCGAGTTGCGTAACATTAGTAGAGTCGATTCAATCTTATTTATGGTTCTATCTGAATGTATTAGTGCGAATGCACCAGTGTGCCAGTGACCCAGTAGTGGGCCCACGTGGGCCTGCATGCATTTGACCATGTACCGACATACTTTGGATATCATTTGTTTCGCTCTAGACGTCTCGTTTGTTATGCTCACACCGTCAAGCGTGATAAATATACTGTGAGAAATGCATTCATTTATCACAAAATCAATCAATTATTATATTAAAAAATAAATTTTGTATTTAAAATATCATTATCGTCATCATCATCATCAGCTCATTTTATGTCCCCACTGTTGGGGCACGAGCCTTCCCTATGGATGGATAGGGAGAACGGGCGATAAACCACCACGCGGGCCCAGTGCGGGTTGGGGGTTTTTAACGACTGCTAATGCAACCGGTACCAACTGCTTTACGTGCCTTCCGAAGCACGGAGGAGCTCGAGATGATAAATTTTTAGTCACCCATCCGACGACCGGCCTTTGCGAAAGTTGCTTACCTCAGCAATCGCAGGCCAGGCGCCATTGAGCTCCTCATTTAAAGTATACTTAGATAATACTTTTGTTTTAATTCTATTTTTTTTACGGTACGGCACTTGGTTTTTATCTCACTTGATGTTATGTAAAGGTGGAAGCGCAATTCACCCAGAATCCACAACTACAGAAGCACTGGCTATCTATCTCTAGCTGTTGGAACACAACTATGCTACAATCACTGATGTTATGGCGACATATTTAGATGAGATGGTGGTAGCCAGGCAGACAAACAAGCCCGACCACTAAACAAGCCGAGTACACATACATGTACCCCCGGTGGGCATAAAACCCTTCCTCTGGACCAGACACCAGTCTTAAAGACTTCACCACAGGCGGTTAGAATTACAGGTCATCAGGTTTTACCTGTCAATATACCTTAATACATTGGGACATCCTTATCCTCATTGGTCTTTAAACGTCCCACAGCTGGGTTTTGGCCTTACCAGACAAAACACCTGCTTTAAAGTTTATACTGGCATCTTCTACCAACCGATTAGGTTATACGAGAGGTGTTAGACGACCTTGCGCAAGTAAACCAACTCGTACAAGGGACAACCAGATAAAGAAATGGGACATGCAGAGATAGGGCCGTTACCCACCAACCCCCATTGGGCACTCAAACTCGCCTTTGAATTGGCTACCATATTGCTTAGCCTTCCGAAGGATGGACAAGTCCAAACTTTTCGGTCAACCTATCTAGTAATCCAGCAATGCGAATGTTGCAAGATTTCTTCCTGTCTAAATCCGTCTGGGGTCTTTTAAACGAGATGTGAAGAAGCAACTTTAAATAAAATGAGCTGACATGAAAACTATTTTATACAGATTGTACTTTATCACATTAATATTAGTCCCAATAGTGTCATCCCGTCTAGAAAGCGATTAACACCGCATGTGTTAAGAATGGGTTCTTCTATGGGGCAGTGGGAGCCACGATTACAATACAGCGTCTTTACATTTGGATACCGTCAAAATAATTTTTGTTGTTTTGATAGTTTAAAAAGTTACATCATGTTATAATTTGTACTAGTATCTTTTCATATTTATTAAGTAAAACAGCATTAAGAAGATTCCATTGTCTAATGGACATCTCGGTAATGGTAATATTGGTAATGATGGATGACAAAACTGATGATGAAGAAACTGACAAACGTGAGTTAAAAAATTTGAGAATGGCAAATAGCTACTCAAGTCAAGTTTACTACGCATTTTTTTATTATTTGCTGATTGAATAGAATAGAATAGAATAGAAACGCTTTATTTGTAATTAATGCATCACACACATAACAAAAATAAAATAAAAAATAAAAAATCTTATAAAAATAACAATACTTAATAATAACAAATATAATTTTTTTTACATGTGTGCTGCAGAAGCACAAAAGGGCGATAGCTCAGTGGCTGATTTTGCTTATACACAAAAATACATAAGTGTATAAGCAAAGCATTGGTATTCTGCTATTACCCAGAAAAGGGTAGACAAACAAAAAAAATATATAGGCACTAAACGACACAATATTAAATACAAATAGTGTAAATAGAAAATTTATAAAAAATAAAAATAAAAATTCATAGATATCATATTTGAGGTCATGAAGCTATTGATTGGAGGAATCGGATTGAAGGATAAAAAAGAAATAAAATAATAATAATAATACAACTAAAGGAGCGGGGTTGGGAAGGGATTGATCGCGTGCCCTAAACAACAAAGTCCGCCACCGAGTACCCGTTGGGAATTGCTTCTCTAAAAGAAAGGATTTTAAAAGAAAAAAGAAAATATTTTTAAAAGTGAACTTTGATGTTAATATTCTTAGCGGTGGGGGTATGTTGTTCTAACACTTGGTAGCTAGGTAGCGGAAACTACCAGTGAACGCCACGGTCATGTGTGAATGAAGCTCCAAAAGACACCTAAGTTGCTCTGGTGCCATACCTATTAAGAAAAGGAGACATTTCAATTTTTGAGTGCAAGTATGTTGGCTTTTTGGTTTTTAAAACACCAAATAGCAACTAGAATTTAATATTTATTATTCGGGGAAAATCGCAACTGGGGAATAACGGAACTAACCCTAACAAACAAGCTAGGTGAAAATGTATCCTAGAGGTCATGTTAAGCGTTAGAGCCTTGTTCAAATATGGAGTGACGCTGCAACTGGGAGGAATCTTGTAACAGAAGCGACAACAAGCGTTTTGTAAAGGTTGAATAAGGCGACGGGTCCCTGACCGTAGCCGCGGTCCATACACTAAATCTCCATAATTGAGTTTTGATAAGACAAGCGACTCACATAGAAGGACACGTACTCTTTCATCTAATAAGTCACGAATTCCATATAAAACTCCGAGACGGTAAAAACAGGATCTAGTCAAATTTAACTATATGAGCCTCCTCAAATCGAAGCTGACTATCAAAAACGATACCTACACCTAACAATACGACATGGTCATAATTTGATAAATGTTAAACCGATTCCGTTAGTGCGTTCAGAAAACTGTCAGTGTTAGGGCGATAGGCTGTACCAATTATGAAACTAAGGCCGTTGACTGTCATAGATATCCACATTTGTTCAATGTCTGCAGCAGGATGTGATTCGAGACGTGATTGCCTCAGACGGCATTTTCAGTTTCACCGGGCTTTTTTTGAGGCGGCGAGAAACTAAAAGGGTTCCTCAAGCTGTGAGAAACGAATCACCTTCGGAAGTTTTCTAGAGGGAAAAACGGCATGACGCACTAGTGCGTGTCCCCGTGCCCTACTATATTCTCAGAAGGGTTAGGAACGGATCGGGGAGTTACTACGCGTATCAAGAACCGTACAAAACTAACCGTCACTGCCAAGAGATTGCTTCATTCGGTTTTGTTTACATATTGAGTTCTGCAATAGAGTCAAACGAAGAGTTTGCTAAAGTAACGATTGTAGGAGTTATCGCAATGCCGTAAAGAATCAGTCACCCATAAATACGAATTAGGTGCCAATATTTTTTACATACACGTACTTTAAAAAAATATTGTAACGAGTATTTGTATAAGCAAGCCTTTTACATTTTTTAATTCTTTTCCTTTATCTACAGTCTACAAATACATGTACAAATAACAACACATTTTTAATAACAAATTTCAAATTAATAACTTTAGGTGCGAGTGTGACTTTTTGGCAAATTGATCTTACAAAGATCACTTTTAAGATCAATTTTAATGAGAAATAATAAATTGATCCACAAAAAAATAGTAGGCTAGCACCTATAATGCTAAGTTAGCATCTAAATAGTAGTTTAGGTGCTAACTTTGTATTTTTAGGTGCTAACTTAGTATTTTTGTGGGTTAGGTTAGGTTAGTTTGGTGATTGATTAAATACAACCCAATTTTAATACTCGAATTCGAACAAGATTAATCATAATACTCGTAGCAAAGTAGGGCAGTGGAACCACTGTTCGGTGATCGACATTGTTTCCTTTAATCATTAAAAATAGGCCAGCAACTGATTTCAGTTTTTAGTAAAGTTTGTAGCTCTAGTAGTCAGTCATCCTGTAAAATTAAAAGGACAATCTATGTCATTTTTTAGCGACGAAAACTGTGTCGAACTGACGATAGTTGTACCTATCTGTCATACTACTCGTGTTGCGCAACGAATGATTGAAAATCGTCGACATAATATTTCCTCCCATATGCATCGCATGCCGGCAAAGCCTATTAGGTCCCTCATGAAAGCTAATTGTGTTGGCAATAATTACAGCATTTACATATAAGTGACTCCACTAAACTTGCTTTATATCAGCAACGGAATTTTAGACGATAATCGTAGGTAAAGTGTGGTGGAATATAACTGGATGTGCGGGTGGAAGTGGAGCACTCCAATGGTTGTCCTGCGAGGGTAAAGTGAAACATCAGTCCGAGTGAAAGTGAAGATAGCTCTCTCTCTTTCCGTCTCCAAGCCGAAGGCCGTTTCGCTAGTGCTTGAGTCGCCACTCGTCATCCTTTGACAAAGCGCGGCCGTCTCCTTGGCAGTGAGTTTGATTAACATTTAATTCGATAAGTGATCATATTTTTTGTGAGACAAAAATGTGGTGTATAGTGTGTGTATGCAGATAATTATTACCATCTACTACTACTCTACAACTATATTTTCGTTACAAAATATATTCTTAAAGTCTGTTTTGATCATAATCGCAAAAATTGGTATGTTTAATTTTACTTTCCAATATTTTTATTAACAGTATTAGTATTAAAAGTATTAGTAAAAAGATTACCCTTAAATGCAGCAAAATAGTTTTTTTTAAATTATTAATAGGTTAAATAATATTATGCCTGCTATTTAAACTTGTAATACTAATCTGGAAGCCACTTAGAGGTTTTAGGAGTTTACTTTTTATAGTGACCTAAAGTTTCTAATGTTAGCTTTAATATTTATATACTAAGCTTGGCTGTTTCATTTCACACCGACTGTTAATTATTGTAACGGTAAAACCAAGTGCTTTATGTGTAATAGGAATTCCTTCAATTGTTTTTTGCGTAATATCTCAGAACAACTAATAGTACATTTCAACTTTTATTAAGTTTTAAGTTTTGGAGGAGGACTTAAAAAAGTTAATTAAAAAATAACAAACTAGAGCAAATAGAAATGTAGCTGCACTTTCCTTTCCGTGGCGTAGTTTTGTAAGTTATTTATAGGGTGACAGGAAAACCGACGGCTCTCTAAGGCCAAGAACGGGTCGGGCGGGACTGCTGCCAGTCGACGTTGCGCGCATATCAATTGGAGCTTGGATTTCATTTTGACGTGCACACTGTCATTGCTGACTAGGAATTTTATTTAGGCGAAGGGTAAGGCACACTAGCGCCGTTAATGGATTTAATTTGATAACTGCTAAACTGGATTTTTTTTCAAACATTGCGGACCTTCCAACACCAGACAAAAATCTATTATTTAATAATTGTGCACTATTTTTAGGTTTGTTTTTGTATTCATTCGCTAACACCAACAGTGGCCATTGTTTGTGAATAAACCACGCAACAAAAAGTAGTGCACAATTATTAAATAAATACTATGGATGTTTTCCTGTTGTCGGACGGTACGCAATGTTTAAAAAAAGATCCGGTCCGTTAGTAATTGTCAAATTATCAATTGGTGGCGCTAGTGTGCCTTACCCTTCGCCTTAAATCACAAAGCATAAGAGTATGTGTGTAGGTACTCGGACGACGAGTTTTCCATTGTATCAAAAAAATGCTAGTGGCACCACAGTTCGACAGTCACCAGTGATTGACACTTTTTTTTTAATTATTAGAAATAGGGGTCAGCAACCACCTGCTCTCTAGATATTGTCCAGTAGGTACTATTTTAATGAAATTAATATTATTTTTTGGCGACGAAAATTGAAGTCGGACTCTGGGTTTCTTTGTCGAGCATTGCTGTCACTTACGATCTTTTGTTTTTTATAAAGAGGAAGGCTTTGTATTTTTGTATGTATGTTTGCAACGAATAAACTCAAAAACTACTAGACCGATTCAAAAAATTCTTTTACCATTAGAATGCTACATTAGCGCTGAGTAACATAGGCTATATTAAAAAAAATGCGGTACCAAGTCCGCCGGGTCAGCTAGTATATTACATAGCAGTAGTTGGAATTCGTGTTCTTATTAAAATTACCTTTTTTTTCGATGTAGCCAAAGCTCTACGCTGAATGCCTCGGTGGCCGAGTGGCAGAGCGCTCGGCCCGATACCGAAGGTGCCGGGTTCCATTCCCAGGTTGGGCAAAATGTATTTCGGATTTTTCGATGCATAGCTTGGGTTTATGATCACCAACCCGCACTTGGCCATTACATATCGACGGTCAGAAACTCAATTGGCGTAAGGGACATAGGGCTAAAAAAAAGTTATTGCACCATACTACTCAACATTTTCTCCTCTATCATTCTGTATATTTAATTTTTAGCAATCTCTTTAAAAAGGTCCCTTACACCACGCAATATTTTGATGATAATCTTCAACGTTGTGTCATAAAGTACACTTAATTCAAATACATTTTTTTTAGCCCTATGTCCCTTACGCCAATTGAGTTTCTGACCGTCGATATATTATAAATTGTAGCGATGAATAGATTTCAATGATGGAGGCCTTTGCCCAGCTGTGGGACAGTTATAGGCTGTTTACTTTAAGTTCTAAGAGTGCTAACTATCACAACCACTTTGAATAAGAAAGTGCTCTAAAAACAACACAGACTTAACTTTAACCCAAAAACTGACGAGTAGTAAAACATTAAATGCAAATTGTATATAAAACGTTTTTTTATGATTCGGACTCTGATTTTAAATTGCATCTCAGATAACATTTCGCAAATCAAGGACAAGGTGAAATCGTGCCGCCAACCGGCGGGTCTCGTATCAGTCAATATACCGCTACGCGATCAGTCATCTCATCAGCATCAAATTAGCATACTAAAATGAAAACTGTTTTGTTATTTGATACCTGTTTAACATCTTGGTGTTCGAAAATTCAATTTGTTGTTTTGTATAAGTATTTATTATGCTTCGGACAGGAGTGCGCACATTACAGATGATATAAATGTTGCGCACATTATCTTTATATATAAAAATCTTCTGTGCGTGTGTATGTTATTGAACTCCTTCTAAACGGCTGGACCGATTTGGATGAAATTTTCTGTGTGAATCCAAGTGGATTCGAGAATGGTTTAGATTTACAATTGGACCCGGTAGGTGGCGCTGCTATAGGGGTCCATCATGGGATACGGGTGTTCTTAAGCGGACGAATGATTTGTTTGTTTTGTTGTCATGGAAACTGTCAACGTGAAACTGTCAAAGCGGTACGAAGTCCGCCGGCCAGCTAGTGCAATAAAAATAATTAACTATTAAGGCAATTGTTTTTTTAAATATACAATATACGAGTAAGTTCTTTGCCTTCATCCCACTTCATGTTATGTGATGATAAGAACGAGAAGATGGAAGCGCACTTTACCCGGAATCCTCAACTATTGAAGGCACTGGCTATCTTATCTCTAGTTACCGGAACGCAACAATGATGCTACAAACATTGATGTTATGGCGCTATATTTAGATATGATGGTGGTAGCTAGTCAAGCGGACAAACAAGTCCTACCATCAACCAAACCGAGGACACAGGGAATCGAACCCGGGACCTCTGGGTCTAAACCGGTGGTCTTAACCACTAGACCACAGAGGTGGTTAAAATAGTGTATGAGTGTGGGCTCAGAACTAAACAAGATAAACATTTGTCACACACACGTCCATACGACTACTCGCCGTTATAAGCGTCAATATACGATGCGATGTGATACGGCCCTTTTCGTCCCTATAACCACCTCTATGGTCTCTGGTCTATGGATTAGGCCACTGGCCCCGTTCACAGACCCAGAGATTCCAGTGATGATAAAAGAAAATTACAATAAAAAATTACAGTGCGCATATAGGCACTCAGTCAGACAATCGTGTCGATCGAAAATCGAGCAAAAATTTCTAACTATTAGGTAATTTTTTTGCATGGTTCCAGAGCGGTGATCATGAAACTGCTGCTCGTGTTGAGCGTGGTAAGCGTTGCGAGCTATGCCAGCGGTCACAGCGTGAGCACGGAGGCCACGCCGCGCAGCACGCCCGGCCCGAAGGACAAGGGCTTCATAGAATGGATATCCAACCTGCTCGGAGGCGGTGTGTCTACCACCCTCCGCCCGGTGCAGGACCCGCCGGAAAACTGCCCTGCTTGCCGTACGTTATTTATTTAAACTTTTGCAACGACTTCTTGACGGGAAAGTGAAGAGTCATGTCTGCGGTTTTGTTTTTTTTTTTAAAATTTGTGTTATATCGAATATAATGGTGGACTATTAAACGTTAAGTGTTCGTGAGAGTGCATGAGTGTTGGCAAATGAAACAAAACAGTGCAACGTCACTTTTCATATTCTCTCAAGAAGTCCGCCCGAGGACTTAGTAAAGCCCCACATCTTTACTGAGATACTCGAAGGGTTGGGGGGTATATCATTTCTCACTTTTCATTTCTTTTATCATTCATCATATCATCATCATCATACAGGAAAGAAATATTGTTTATTTATGTATTATTAAAAAAAATTACACTTTTTCATTGGCTAAATGCTTGTGCAAAGCCATAAAAAAAACTTTTGCAACATACTTTACATGGCGGACTTAACGCCTGCAGCATTCCCTACCAGTCAACCGTATGGTGGTGCAGAAATAACATGTTTATTTTAATATTCTTGCCTAATGTATATTCGTCTCGGTAGCTGAGTGGCAAAATGTTCGGCCCGATACCCAAAAGGCCCGGATTCAATTCTCAGGTCGCGGTCGGGCAAAGTGTGTTTCGGATTTTATTCGAAGCATAGCCCGGGTTTGTGATCACCAACCAGCATTTAGCAAGCGTGACTAAAGCCGGGGTCCCACGGCCCGTTTGAAGACAGGCTGCGCCACGCCAGGCCGCACCGGGCCGACACACGCCGTGGGAACCGTCCGCGTCTGCGCGGCGCGGCCTGTCTACAAACGGGCCGTGGGACCGGCAATGCCTGCCAATGCCTGGTGCGGCCTGCTGGTCGTCATTCCGAAATTCGATCTTATGAGTGATTGAATAGCGCACACGCACGCGCACGTGCAGGCCCCGACAGGTGCCGTCGCGTCGCGCCGGCCGCGCCGCGCCTTTGATATTACCGACTCCCGATAAATCGGACAGGCGACGACGCCAGGCCACGGCAGGCTTCATCGGATGCGACGGTTCCCACGGCCTGTTGGCTTGGTCTGGCGCGATCGGGCCTGCTAAAAATCAGGCCGTGGGACCTCGGCTTGAGCCATACCCATCAATATTAGTGATGACTTCTAGGCTATTTACTTACTTACTTAATATGTATATTGCACACATTTAAAAAGTCTTAAAATAAGGCAGTGTGGTACATAGCCCTGTCAGGGTTTTGCAAACAGGTTCTAAATGAAATACCAAATAAGATTTCTCACTAGCAAATGGGAAACCTCTTTTAGAAATCTAATTAAAGTAGTCTGAAAACAATGTTAGGTACATAGTAGATAAGTACCTATATCATAAATCATTTTATACAACGCTATGCGCAACTATGCTCATCAAATAGGCTTGGTCGAAATCTTTACTTACTCGGGTACCAACATAAATAATGGTCTGTTGTTTTATTATATTAGAGATCACCAACATATAATACATAAAAAATACTACACAATACAAAAAATACATAAAAACAACTAATAACTGGTTAACTGATTGGGTGGTAAACTTCTCAGCTGTTCTTACCGTTTGCGTATGTATTGTGAGCGGAAACAATGCCGCATGCCTAATGTTTGTGTGTTTATGATTCAGTACCTCATAATATGAATCACTTTCATTTCACTTTTGTTTGATTCATACGAGAAAGTTATTGTATTTAATTTCCATTTACAATGTAAGTACCTATTTAGTAGAGTGTAGGTAGAATAGTTAAATATGCTGAATTTCTTTCGTGGTTATAGTATCTTTAAGTCCAACCCATTAGTTACAACCCATAACACCTATCCAAGACAAACATTGAGAGAAAAGTTGGATGACTTGACTCTTGGCCATGTCTTCTGGCATGAAAGATTCCAACTTATAATGATGGCAAGCTACGCGCTGGAAGACAGAATAAATCTGATGGCTACGAAATATCCATATGGACAATTATTGCCAGGATTGAAGACCTATTTCATGCAGGATTGGGACAAGTTCTCTGAGCTGACGGTCAACCTTTAGTTATGGAGTGGCACAGTGATACATATTTATTTACGGTGGATGCGAGCAGCACCAAACCGATTATTGTAGAAATATTTGACCTTTGACCTTTGTCCAGCAGTGGACGTCTCTTGGCTGAGATGATGATGATCTGATATGTGATATTAAAATCTAAAAGATTGCCTTTTAGATTACCTATCAAAACCTACCGAGAAGACCTATAAAAAGCTTTTTGCCTGAATAAATTGTGCATTTATTATGTACCTACTACTAACTACTAACTGGGAGGGCTTCAAAAAGGACCTCAGAATGGAGCTGGATGGTCCTAGCTGTAAACTTAACTCAGCCTTGGACATAGAGTTTGAAGCTGACAGAATTACAGAAGCACTGATGACGGCCTGGCAAGATAACTGCCCAGAAACGAAATCAGTGGCAAGGAGGGTACCATGGTGGAACCCGGAACTGGCTCGAATTAGACGAGCCACACGACAGGCGTTCAACGAAGCAAAAGCGAGGAACGACTTTAGCGACTACAGGGAGGCCTTAACGCGGTACAGTAGTGCGGTCCGTAAGGCAAAGAGATCTGCCTGGAGGAAACATTGCGACCAGATACAATCTGTTCCGGAAACAATGCGACTAACCAAGGCTATCTCTACAACAAAAGCGATTCCACTAACCACATTAAAGAAGGAAGATGGAGTACGCACGGAAACAGGGAGTGAGACGTTGAAGGTTATGTTCGACACTCATTTCCCTGGATCAGAAGTCATCAAAGACGATCATGATCCAATCAGCTGGAGGGAACTGCAAGGAAGAACCTCCAAATATGACTGGATAATAGCGAAAAGGATAGTAGATGAATGTAAAGTTAAATGGGCGCTGGGGAGTTTCCAACCGTTTAAGGCACCAGGGCCTGACAACATTTATCCTATTCTACTACAACAGGGCGCCTCCATCCTGGGACCCCATCTCTGCAGGCTGTATAAAGCATGCATAGCCTTTGGACACATTCCCAGAACATGGAGGCGTGTTAAGGTAATCTTCATACCCAAAACGGGAAAATCTGATTACGAAGAACCCAAAGCCTTTAGGCCTATAAGTCTACAATCCTTTCTCCTGAAGACCCTAGAGAAAATGGTAGACAAATATATTAGAGCGGGACCACTGAAAAGATTCCCACTCCATGGACTTCAATGTGCATATCAGGCAGGGAAGTCAACAGAAACTGCTCTTCATCATGTGGTGAGTTGGGCGGAATCTGCACTGGAAAACAAGGAGATTTGCGTCTGCACTTTTGTAGATATTGAAGGTGCATTTGATCGCACTACCTTTGAATCCATCAAGGCTGCAGCCAAGAACCATGGTGTGCCACAGCCGATCTGTAATTTGATCGAATGCATGTTAAAGGGTAGAATTATCAACTCTGAACTGCTAGGTGACAGTCTACTTGCACGAACAACCAGAGGATGCCCGCAAGGAGGGGTTCTCTCACCTCTTCTGTGGAGCCTTGTGGTTGATTCAGTCGTAGTAAGGCTGAATAAAGGACCATTCCATACGGTTGGTTATGCGGATGACCTGGTCATCTCAGTCAGTGGGAAGTTTCCCTCTACGGTATCGGGGTTAATGCAACGTGCCTTGGGTTTGCTGGAGGAATGGTGCAATGCCCATCACCTCTCTGTAAACCCGGGGAAAACAACAGCCATCCCCTTTACAAGAATGAGAAACACTACGGGTCTGGGTAACCTAACACTCTATGGTACCCAGCTCTCTTGGTCCAAGGAAGTGAAATATCTAGGCTTAACGCTGGATAGGGAACTTACTTGGAAACAGCATGTGGACACGACCGTAGCCAAGGCTTACAGAGTCTTTGGCATGTGTCGGTCTACCTATGGCAAGATGTGGGGACTCAACCCCAAAATCATTAGGTGGATCTACATGACGATGGTGAGACCGATCCTCACATATGGCAGCATCGTCTGGTGGCCCAGAACCAGGCTGAAAATCTGTAAAAATGCTTTGAGCAAACTTCAGAGAACAGCTTGTTTGGCGATCACTGGTGCCTTTAGAACCACTCCAACGGCAGCGCTGGAAGTCCTCACGGACCTTTCACCCCTGCACATCGTAATAGAAACAGAGGCAAAGAAAGCGTTACATAGACTAAAGGTGGCCGGACTGTGGGACGCATCTAAACCTCAGACTAGACACACAAAATGGGAAACGAGTGACATTCCTGACAGGATCATGGAAATGGGATGCGATAAAATATCCCCCATATTCATGTTCGAAAAGAAATTCAAAGTTTATGTTCCAACCAGGGACGAATGGAAACGAGGGCCACCGTCTCCGGAAAAAGACAGCCTAATCTGGTACACCGACGGATCAAAAATGAAGTCGGGTACAGGGGCAGGCGTCTATAACAACGACTTCAAGCATAGTCAAACCATGGGGAGATTTGCCACGGTTTACCAAGCCGAAACTTTCGCAATTCTCCTATGCGCAAAGCAGAATATAGAGCTAGCTATGAAGAAGCGCAATATATTCATCCTGAGTGACAGCCAAGCAGCGCTCAAGTCACTCATTTCGCCCCGAATCGACTCTGGCCTTGTCCTAGAAACCACCAAAGCTCTTAACAAGCTAGGTGGACATAACAAGGTGCGATTGATCTGGGTCCCAGGCCACATGGGAATCCACGGCAACGAGATGGCGGATGCACTTGCCAGGGAGGGCTCAGAGACCCAGCTTATTGGTCCTGAGCCGTTCGTGGCACTTGCACCAAGTACCATCAACAAGGCCTTAAAAGATTACATCAAAAACAGGCACGGCATAGAATGGAAGGAGCAGCCGGGTATGAAACACTCCAAATCCTTCCTAGGCGAAAACGCCTTAGGACGGAGTAAGTTCATATGCGGAGGCAATAGAAGGCAGGCCCGACTAATCATCGGTGCCATGACAGGGCACTATGCCACAAAACAAATGCTCCACAGAATGCATCTATCAACAAATAGCTTGTGTAGAGCATGTGGAGAGGAAACGGAGTCAATGCAACACCTACTGTGTGACTGTGACTCTCTGGCTAGGAAAAGAATGGGACTCCTGGGGTCGGCCTATCCGAAACCGGAGGACTTCAGGCTCTTCGCCCTTAAGGACGTGGCCAAACTTATGGCATCTATCTTTACAGAGGAAGAAGAGTGAAAGGACGGGGTTGCACAAAAGATCCCGATGGGTCGAAGTGTTACTGCAAGAGGGAAATCTCAGCAGGCCCCACTAAGATAAGATAAGATGTACCTACTAACTTACTTCGAAAAGCATAATTTGTAACTTAATTCATTTAATTTCAAAAAATTTGCTTTAAAAATCATTTTGAACATTTTAATTCATTTAATGAACGTAAATAAATTGCAGAGTGCGGTATCGCTCGCACTCGGCGGCGTATCGTTGGCGGCTACGAGACGAAGAAGCTGGAGTTCCCCTGGATGGCGGTGCTGATGTACAACAACCGGTTCTACTGCGGCGGCTCCTTGCTCAACGACTTGTACGTGCTCACCGCTGCGCACTGCACTGCTGGGTGAGTCACTGGATAGGTAACGAAGAGCTGTAGATTCCTTACTTAGCCCTGGCGTTTATGTATCCATAAAAACCGGTTCTACTGCAGTGGCTACTTGCTCAACGACCTGTGTGTTCTTACTGCTGCGCACTGCGCTGCTGGGTGAGCAGTGCGCTGCAGTGTGCACTGGATAGGTTGTAAGAGAAAATCTTAGATGGCGTCGGTGACGCTGTCATTATGGGCTGGTTCTACAGTGGCATCTTATTGCTCAAGGACCAGCCGAGCACTGCACCGCCCAGTGACGCTATGGACATGCGAACAGAAGCTGTAAATTTCCTAGATGGCGCTGGCGCTGATATACAAGCAGACTTAAGCGGATTGCGATTAAAGTTCTAGACAGCTATTTAAATAGATCGCGGGGATCTTCTTAATCTTCTTGAATCTTTAACGATCAACGTTTGCATGCAAGAGTGGCTGATACTGGGGTCATTTTATTTAAATGATGATTAAATTATAACTACTTAGGTAGGTACCTAGGTTTGACGAAAAAAATGTTTTTTTCAGTTTTCGCAAGGAGAAGATAACGGTGCGCTTCCTGGAGCACGACCGAGGTAACCAAAACGAGACGAAGCTGATCGACCGGAAGGTCTCAGAGATCATCCGACACCTGCGCTACAACCCCAGCACCTACGACAACGACATCGCCCTCTTGAAGCTGGACCAAAGGGTAATTCAGTAAATTATCGATAATAACGAAAGAAATATTTTCAGCCCACGTTAATAACATGCTGTGGCAACTCTTGAGTTAGATAGTATAGGTACTCGTAACTGAGATTAAGACTTGTAATATTAAGCTCTTTTTTTAAATATATAATCAGTGTGAATATTTTAGTTGTCCTAAATAAATAAAATAATAAAAAATCAATCACAAAACCCTAATGACATTCTGCAAGAGACTCGCCAATACTTAGAAATAATGGTCATGCTGTAATTTATTCATTTTGCATTCACATATTATTTCTATAATATTTTGGTCACTAGCTCTGTTGGAACAACGTATTGCGGAAGGTCATGGGTTCGAATACCAACAGTTACCGTTTTAAACTGCTATTTTCAGTTTTGGTAATTTTACTATCGATGTTGTTATGTATTCTGTGGTTCAGGTTGATCTCAGCAGCGCGTTGAAGCTAGTCCGGAAGGGCGAGGGCGAAGGTTCTGGGGAAGTAGAGGAGAGCACCGACAACGATGACGTAGGCCTCCGCCCCGTGTGCTTGCCCTTCGCCGGCCTGTCCTACAGCAACTACAGCGGCGTGGTGACCGGCTGGGGCACCACAGAAGAGGGTGGCGCTGTGTCCAATACTTTGCAGGAGGTGATAAAGATAAAGATAAAGATACTTTATTTTTTTGCACATGTGTAAAAAAAAGATATTATAATTTATTTTAGGTTCAACATGCCATACCATAAACGGTGTAAAAATTAAGTTTATACAAATTAAAATAGACGTCCATGCTTATTAATAAAATCAAAAATTATAACCACAAACAATATTAAATTAATTTTAAATATCAGAGATGTCAATAATAATTACTTGCACAAAATAAAAAATAAAAAATAAATCAATCCGATATGGTGTAATAACATTTTTCGCAAAGTATATTTTTTATTTTATTTTTAAATTGATTAAAATTTAGCTCTTTAAGCTTCACAGGTAATTTGTTGTAAATTCTAGGGGCCATACAAAATATGCTTTTGCTCATTAAAGCTGTTTTTGCCCGAGGCATACAAAGGCGACTGTTGTCACGACGGTTGCGTTCAACAACATCCGTCATACGCATAAAAAAATCAGGATTCGATTTGACAAAAAGAACAACTTCCAAAATATACATTGACGGAAGCGTCAGGTGAGAAATAATAAAGCTGGCTTGCGATGGTAGCATGCACGTGGTAGTAATTTTTTTTCGATACTTCATTTAATCACCGTCATCATCAGCCTATATCAGTCCACAGCTGGACATATGCCTCTCCAAGTGCACGCCACTGTATACGACTCGCGGCTACTACGCTCTTTTAATTTATTGTTGGTTATTTAATTTAGTGTTTTCCTTGTTAATTTTAAAATAATATAAAGATCATATTTTGACAAATAATAAAACCATAACACCATCAAAACACATCCAAACCAAATATTACGGCGCCGGCGTAGATTAGCCATTCAAAAATGCTTAGCTAAAAGTTTATTTAGATTAAAAACTTTTAAATCTTTAATTCCCAGGTGTACGTGCCCATAATATCGAACGCGGAGTGCCGCCAGACCGCGTACAAGCAGCGCATCACCGACAACATGCTGTGCGCGGGCGAGGCGCAGGGCGGGCGGGACGCCTGCCAGGGTGACTCGGGCGGCCCGCTGCACGTACTCAACGTAACCTCTGAGCAGTTCCAGGAAGTCGGTATGTATAGATCGCGCCAAACTTCTAGTCTCCTCTGAAGTTGGCGCGATTCGCGTCGCAGTAGTAAAAAATAGGCGTCAGTAGGACGAAGGCGGGGACGAGCGGCAGGGCCTGACTGTGTACAGCTGCGCGAAGAAACTTCAGTGTTAGAGCGATCCTAGTAGAGCGTTGCATGACCATTTTCGAGTACTGGCGCAGGTGCGTACTTATAGTACGGCACCTCCGATTCAAGAAGGCCATATCCAAGAGCAAGTTGCTGGTGAATTATTCTGGCTATTTGATTGTGTATTATTAATATTATTATTATTAAGGGGCTGGCATCATGGCCGGGAACCCTGAGCCGGTTGGTCGTCGATATGATAAAGAGAGTTATGGTCATGTAGAGATTTACGGAAAACTTTATCCTTTGTGTCCAAGATATCAATTTATTTTGTGTTATAATGCAATATCCTTTTATCTGCAGGTATTGTATCGTGGGGCGAGGGCTGCGCAAGGCCAGACAAACCAGGAGTATACACCAGAGTCAACCGATACATGACATGGCTTAAAAGCAATACACGTGATGCTTGCTACTGCCATTAACTTGTACTTATTATTTATTTAAATTATTCAGCTAAGCCGTCCCTACACCCTTGGCACTGTTAAGTTTAAGTAAATTAAATTAAATTGAACATGTATTTTCATTTATAACCAGTTTAAAAATAGGATAATGCAGACAAGTAGGAGAGTATGGCTCAGCTTGGCGTGGCCACCATCACCAACTAGAAATCTGACTTTATAGATAATTTGTCGGAATTTGTCGTGAAATCTCAGGATTCGTCGGTCCGCCGTTCAAAAGTTATAAGGAGTTCAAGGTGGCCCGCCACTCATCCTAGCGTGGCCACCTTGTATCTCTGAAACTACGGGTCGTAGCGAAGATCTGATTACACCAATAATTTGTCGATATTTTGTCGGAGTTTGTCGTGAAATCTTAGAATTTGTCGGTCCACCGTTCAAAAGTTATAACGGGTTCAAGGTTACCTCGCCAGGATGAGCGCTCATCCTGGCGTGGCCACCTTGTATCTCTGAAACTCTAGACCAAATAAACTTTTTATTTGGTCTGAGCTCTGAAACTACGGGTTGTAGCGAAGATCTTTTGTGGACATACGTATCAAAGTTCTTCATTCACCATTTAATTCGTTCATTAATTCACGTTATCATTAAATGCTTATGTACGCGACTGTACACGTTGTTGTTGTATGGAAAAAAAAAGTTGATATAAATTTTCATAGAAGCACCTACAAATTCTGGCGTTTGTCGACTAATTACGACAATTTATCCACAAATTATTGGTGTAATCAGATCTTCGGTTTCAGGGAAAATGATGGCCACCACGCCAAGATGAGCGCATATCCTGGCGGGGCCACCTTGAACTCCTTATAACTTTTGAATGGTGGACCGACAAATTCTGATATTTCACGACAAAATCCGACAAATTATCTATAAAGTCAGATTTCCAGTTTATGATGGTGGTCACGCCAAGATGAGCCACACAGTAGGAAAAGCAATGCTAAGTTTGTAGACTTCACTCACAGTATATTGTTGCTTAAGTTTTAACACCAATTAAGTAAAAATTGGTAAGGTACTTAATTGAGTTAGGCATGTAAGTAATGTAAAAAAGGAATGTAAAAAATTGAAAGATGCACCTTGTGACAAATCAAAAACGATGTTTATAGCCAATTGCAACACTTTTTTCGTTGACAAATTCACAGAGTAAACTCTGATGCTAAGAAAACAATGGTTATTTTCTTCTTCTAAAAAGATCACCATTTTGAGTTGCTTGGTGTTAGAGAACTACAAATTTATATCAAGTTTAATAAAATGCAAATTGTGATTATATATTTTATTAGAAAAGGAAAAAGCTACTAACTACAGCATGAAGTTTAATAATGGATAATGGTGTTCAACTTGTATGATAGGTATGAGTTTATATCCTAATTAGCTAGAGATTACATTAATATTTTACATCTAATCAAATGGCATTTATAATTTAGCCCTGAAGTATCCCAATTGTAATAGTAAGTACATTTTTCAATTTATATCTAAGTAGGTGTTATGTTAAAATAATGTAAATAAATAGTTATATGCACATACTGTCTAACCTATACCAAAAAATTATTAGTAGACATTTCTAAACATAGACGATAGTTCAGACATTATGTTATTATAAATGATGCCTGTAGACGAAATAGAGTCCACACCAGGAATAAATTGACCCCTGGAGTCCACTCCTGTAGATGTTGTAGTTTCTTCAATAACTTCATTGCCATTTTTAACAATCCTCTTAGTTTCAACAGTCCCATCTGGTTTGGTAACACTTGTTGTAATAATGGTTTGGCAGAATGATCGCCCTGGCACTAATTTGCCATCAAACGGCTTGATGGCTTGGTGTCTATCGCGGTCATCCTTTTGTTTCAATAAGCCAGAAATCTGGTTTGATGAGATTTTACCATCCAAATCAATATCCTCTTGTTGTTCGAGTTTCTGGTTTTGGTATCCGGGTTTCAAATAGTAGTCTCTAATGTTGTTGCTATCGTTGTATTCATCTGTCTCTGGCAAGTCGCCGAAACCAGCCGTAGAATCATATTGACCGTCGTGGAAGAACAACTTAACGTCACCGAACATAGAGCCGAACGATTTGAACATATCATGCATTTGAGTGGTGATATGCTTGTGCAACTCTGCTGGGTCTACGTACGACTCCATCTGCTGCCGGGTGTAGAGTTCGTCACCATCGTCGTCGTCGTCGGAACCCCATATTGGATTGCGAAAATCGTTTCGCGGTGGCTGTTGGAAGCCAAAGAAGTTTCTTATTTTGTCCATGAACGTACTGTTTGCCATTGTGATTAGAACTTGTGGATTTATTTTTATATCTGTTGTGTCGTGGTTGCTGTGATGGATTTTAATGCGCACCAAACAAAAAGATCTCGAGTGACGGATGACAGCTGTCAAAGTGACGTGAAAAGCTGAACCCATTATTATACATAGTCTATGGCTGAAGCTGTCAGTAGAATCCTGTTCCTGCTGCTCTAGCACGAACTGCTAACATAACATTGTAGCATTTACATTATTATGCGAATTTTTGTTACTCTCTAGTAAAAGTTGCATGGCCTTGAGGAAGCATAATGTGAAGGAACAGGGTATGTTTTATTTTTTATAGTAGGTTATATATTGGTTTAATGCTCCAAGGACAGAACAGACCATATTATAGCCCTATGCATTGAAAAAAACGAGCGAGCCTTACCATGAAGCTGTATGTAGATATGTCACAGTCAGATTGTATAATTAGCCGCATTACATTACGGTTAGCCGTTTTTAAAAACAGGGCCGTTTTGAAATATGGTGGTTCAACGACTAGCCGGATTGAATGCGGCTCAATGAAAATCCGCCAGAATGTATTCGGCGCCATACGTTCTTCAACACGGCTAGCCGTAAAGTAATACAGTGAGTCATTAGCCGCCGCCGCCGGTTGCTTTGACAGTTTTTATTTCATGAAATGTTTCACTGTCTATTGACCACATCATGATGTGGTTTGGGCAGCTCAATGACAAGAAATCGTTTCTCGATATGGGCAACTAAACGCGCGGCTACTTCATGAAATGGTCAAACTTTAGTGATCATATCGTAAAATATTGACTTCCGTGACTGGCCCTCGCTACGCTGTGCTTCGCTTGGGATTTTTTTAACTTAACCTAACCAACAGTAAGATTTCCTACATTAACGATATGGCCAAACGTGGACGGGCATGTCATCAAACGTTGATGATTTAACGATATGATCATGGTTACCCTACAATCTAACTAGTAGTACGATGCGGCTAAACGTGGGCCGCATTAATAAAGATCGTATCGCAGTTATAATCCGGCTAGTAGTTGAACCGCCGTATTTCAAAACGGTCCTGTTTTTGAAAACGGCTAGCGGCAAGGCAATGTAATGCGGCGGATTATACAATCTGACTACCACAGATATAACTGGAAAGGCCTGTTGTTGAAGCTGCTTCTAACTGTACTGTTTGGTGATTGTATTCATATTCAATAAATCAAATCTACCTATAAATGGGTAAACTAAAATAAAATTACCACAATTTGTCTAGGGTAAACGTGAATTAAACGGTTACGATTAAACGGATGTTTATTTTTATTTCGAGCCAATTTTTATTTTCCAAGTTATGCCAAATATTGATGAGAAAATGCCCTTTCCATAACATATATTTTTTTTAAAGCAAAAAGTTAGGAAAACAACGAACTATGGAGTTTTTTCGATTTCTGTAAAATAATTAACTCTGGACATGACAACTTTCGATTTTCACCTCCTCAAATCTAGATATATAACTTGGCTGTATTGGTTGGATTCTATTGACTTCCCAAAATGGGAAAAGTAAATACAATATAGTAGGGGTATGTTCCAATGCATGCGTGCGCACTGTCTAGTGCTCTTACTGGTGAGATTGTTCCGTTTTGGACTGACAGTATACTGCCGCAGTATCCTAGGGAAATTATATGACGTCATAAATCGTCGCCATTTTTGTACTGTAGTAAGCACTGGCATTTTCGAGGTAAAGTGCTCTCAGTGCTTTGATCACGTGATCAATAGCGTCCAGAAATGACATAGATGACAGCATGGACGACAGTATACTGGACTGCGTTCCGTTTTAAACAGTTACCAGTATAGCTAACTATAAAAAAACGGCTTCGCAGTATACTAAATTGACGTCACACCTTACAGTGCTCGCAGTGTATATACACATACCCAGAAATCATGTTGTTGATTGACATTTGATATTTGACGTTATTTGACGTGGACTTCTTGGCGGGAAAGTAAAGAGTCATGTCTGCGAATTTGTGTGATGTTGAATATTAATGTGACATAATGGTGGATTATTAACCGTTTAGTGTTCATGAGTGTACATGAGTGTTGGCAAATGAAACAAAACAGTGCAACATCACTTTGAAGTCCGCCTGAGAACTTAGTAAAGCCCCACATTTTTAGTGAGGTATCTCAGGGGTTGGAGGGTATATCATTTCTCATTTTTCATTTCTAATATCATTCATCATCATCTTTAGGATTATAATACTAATGAAATCAAGAAACTAATGACATGGCTGCATGGTCTATGACCTTAGCCGGTTCCTCAGGGAACGAACTACTAAAAAAAAGAAAAGTTATTTGACATACACTGACCCCAACACACATACACGAAAAAAGTAAATCAGCTATTTTTTACTTTAGGTACCGATTTACACGAACTAATGTATTCATAACTGGTTGCTACGCATAAATCCTCGAAACTAAATAACTCACAATAATATTGAGCAAATAGTAATGCAGTGCCACACACAGAATATTCTTACATTAATCTGCCGGAAATGATAGTTCATTTCTTGCCCAAGGAATAGAATTGATTGTCGTCTTTTGAGAGGTATGTTTAAATTCAAAGAATTAATAAACAATGCATGCTTTGATTGCCCTTTTGTAAATGCATGATGTATTGTTTTTTTACTCACGAGCACTTCACGATAGACGTATTTATTTAGTAAATTAAAAGAGTGTATTCCAAAGGTATTCTCAGTCAACACAAAGTTCTTGATTCGATATCCTTTTTTACTTTACGTTAAGTACCTAGGTCAGTCGGTGACCTAAATGAGAGCGTGTTTAATACAAGCGAATACACACATATTAAATTCAATTTGGCCCATGAAAATTTGATTTGCATGCATACTGTTTACTTTAACAAGAAATGTTTTTCATGAGTGACGCCTTCGAACGAGTGTCGCACTCCGAACCGGTTTCATTAGGCATGTGTAGAATACCTGTAGTTGTTTAGTTGGCAGTAGGAATGCAGGTAGACAACACAACATCACTCCTCCACAGAAATGGTCTGTATCTTTGGTTTAATTAAGTGCTTAAATTATATTTTTCTTTGGTTTGTTTATTTAAAATAAACAAAGCATTTTTAGTTTTTTACATGTCTATAATGCTATGCTTGATTGACACATTGTCACAAACTTATGTTATATTTTTATTTAGTGCAGGTCATTGACCTTTAACTTAACTCAATTAATATTAATCTGAAGTCTTCAGGGGGTGGGTATAAGGGTTTGAGTAGGTTTATATACTTACATACATTCAGGTGTCACAGGTTTTTTAAACTTTACCTGTCTTATTAAATCAATCATAATTCAATAAAGTAGTCAAGTTGTGTTCAGTTAATGTTATATTAAAATAAATAATTAATTAAAGTTCTATGCGAACCTATAAATTCCCATAAACATTTAATAATGATATAGTTATTTATGATTATGATAAAACTGTGTTTATTACAGTTTATTAGAAGTTCTAGGTATTTATTTGTCCTTCTAACTTAACAGCTACTACTAGAATCTAGTACCTACTGACTACTGGTATAATATTTCGATAGACCATCTGTCCTTGAGTTATCGGTTAGCCATGGCGTCTAACCTTCTTTCTTGATTTGGTGTAAAGTTTAATCTGTCCTTTTTTTAAGATTTGTTATAAATTTTATAGCAATTTTTTTATAAGAATAAAGTTTTCAGGTATAATAATAATAAGCTAACTCATAGAAGAAATTACCAAAACAACTGAATTTGAAACAATTTAAAGTCAAGATTTGATTTCAAAAAGAAAATAAGAATATCAATTAGAAAAAAAGGCAACCCAGGGAGGGTTCTCTTAATATTCTATAATCCAAGAAGATATAAATTCATGTTTTATTTGGCACTGGGTACACACTGGGTACCTAATAGCACATAGTACTCTTTTCATTTCTGTCAAAATAACATTGTCATTGAGGATGATTGTCAGTGTGACCAATTAATGTTCATGTCTATGGTGCAAGGTCACCTAATTACATAGCAATTTGTACCTTTTATGCATTTGCGTTCATGGTGCAACATTATTGGCCAGTTTTCCTCAGAAATTAACATTTACAATAGAAGGAGTGACACCAAAGAAAATAAAATATTTAAATTAATTCAGCATGAAGATGAAAATTTTATTTCATGTAAAGTAAAATAGGTTTTAAGCTTAAACTCTTTAGTGAAGAATAGAAAAAGTAGAATAGAATAGAAAATATTAACAATGTAGTGAAGGTATCCTTTGAAATATATTATGTTTTGGACAATTTACACAGGCCTTTCATCTGCGAGCGATTTACTAATAAGTGTTCATTACTTTTTTTATTTAATCTCTACTTAATATTATAAAGCTGAAGAGTTTGTTTGTTTGTTTGGTTGAACGCGCTTATCTCAGAAACTACTGGTTCGAATTGGAAAATTATTTTTATGTTGAATAGTCCATTTATTGAGGAAGGCTATATTATATCGCGCTATGAATAATAGGAGTGAAGCAGCAATAAAAAATGTTGCAAAAACGGGAAAAAATTTTTTTTTGAGAGTTTAGCTTGCGTGCGCTGCGTAAACGGTGAAAGTTACGCAAAAATCATGTATTACGAAATTGTTACCCTTTAAAAGTTTTAAAAAAAAGTCCGCGACAGCATATGTCTAACTTTTAAGGTTGATACACTAAACCTTTTTAATGGTAATCAAATTAGTTCTAAAAAAATATTTTTTTTGCGAAGGTGTTTTAATAAACATGATATTAATCCTTATCCAAATAAATAAGTTATTTATCACAGGCACTCCCTAATTAACGCGGGTGAAATCGCGGGGCACAGAGTATGAGTATAAATGAATAACTTTTTATTCACAAAATCAGCTATTTCTTTAAGTTGACAAAATTCTCTAATTTTTACATGCTATGAAAATATTGAGACATTTAATTATTAAGTGGTTGGTCGAAAGGAGAAAATACATTGTCATGTCTATCTAGATATTGCAAATTTTGTTTTTACATTTGTATTTTTATGCCTTGTAAGCAATGAGTCATTACTTCTTATACTTAAACCACAGAATACATAACTTACACAATGCTTTACAGAATATATTGTTCAATGAGCCATTTTGTGTTTGACAAAATGTTGTTATGTTTGAACCTCATTGAAATAACCATAATATTTAACTTTTGAAATAAATACAGACAGTAATTTTTTCATTTAGTGCGCCAATCGAGGCAAAACATGATGAAACTTTTTGAAACCGGCGGCATCGTTATATTAACTGTGTTTAGGTAGGTATTCGATTTAAACAATATGTCTCATAATATGGTGATACATACATAGTAACACATTCAGTTGCGAATAAAAATACCATTCGGAAAAGCGTTTAAAAAATAGTCCCTCAAGTAGGATTCGAACCCGCACTCCAGACATACCAGTAATTGGGCTCTTGTGGCTATTAGAAAAAATATTTGCAAACACTTTTCTGTGATGTAACACGTTCGCGTCAATATTTGCGTAAAATTTATATATATCAACATTTGTGCAGTTAGATATTTAAACTTGCATAGGCAAAAGAAAAGTAGGCTTCATATCTATATACATATAATGACTTGTCCTGACTCATCATCACCGAGCCGAAACCGCTGGAGCTGATTAGATGAAATTTGGACAGTAGGTTAATTGAGTGACGTAACCAGCCACTAGAAAGGATTTTAAGGGGCCAAATAGGGGGTGAAAGTTTGTATGAAAGTCCGTCAGTTTTGAAGTAAAATACATGAAAATTGCTATTTGGCTTTTTGAAAAGAAATAAAGAATGACTTGCCTCAGGAATTTTGTTTATTTTCCTTTAAGGGAGTAAAAAAGGGAAGGTTTTTTTTGGGGAAATTATTATTTTTAAAGTATCTACAAAAATTAATAATTTATACGATCTATAGATTTTTCAATAAAAATAAAGAATGATGTGTTTTTACATTTTTTGAAAAATCTCTCCTAGAGGGGTGAAATAAGGGTAGTAAGTTTGTATGGAAATCTGTCATTCCTTATATTTCGGTATTTGGCATGGTTAGAAATTACGAGGTGTTTCAGGATTTTTGTAAAATGATACCTTAAGTAGGGAATAACAATTTGTACAGGAGGTTTCAAAACGGACCAAAATTACTTACCAGAGTGATTTTTATTACGTTGTTTTGTTATTCTAGCTTATTCTAGCTCGCATGGATGGGCATTTTAATGATAAAAATTGAAAATCTTAATGTTGAAATAACGTGACAAGTTTACTTGTCTAACTCTTATTACTGACACCCTTATGATATTTACCTTTAATAAGTTTGGCTTTTAATACGAATAAACACAAGTCGTGTAACCCACGTGAGCAAAGCCGCGAACAAAAGCTAGTACAAAAACACTAATGTTGAATAAATTTCCACAAGCAGGATTCGAACCTGCACCCAGCCCGCCGAAATTTCGTCGGGCTGGTTAGAACCACGATAGCTCAATTGGGAGAGCACCTGACCCGGTATGTCAGAAGGGTGCAGGTTCAAATCCTGCTCGTAGAAATTTATTCAACATTTGTGTTTTTGTAATTTGTTCGCAACAAAATTTGCGTTAAAAATTATATAAACAAAAACATTTTAAAAGCTAGTACTTCATACATGTTACATGCGCATTTTAAGTAGGTTGGTAGGTATACTACTGTACCTAATCAAAGCTAGGTCAAGTAGGAATAATAACCTAGTAAATTATCTTTCAACAATATGAACTGCTTGTGGCTTGGAGTTATAATTGCATTAAATCAGTACGCAGAGAAAGCATGACTTGTATAGTCTTGAGTATTAAAATTGTGATGAATCGTATTTAATAGCTGATACGCTAATTATAACATACTCGTATAAAATGTTAGCGAAAACAGTGTTTTGGTCGAGGCAGGTCGGCAATGGATGCGCACCTGCTTATTGCTTGCACAAGGATGGAATTTCATTAGTGGAAGGTATTCAATTAAACTAAATAATTATGGCTTGTGTTTAAATGCCTACCAAAAATGTATCAATTCTACTACCAATCAAATTCGAAACGCTTACCAAAACGGATAAATGCTCACCAATTTTTTATTAAGGGGGTGTAGTGCGGACAAATAACTGAGAGTTTCAAGTTTCTTTATGATAGCGACCGAGCGGCGCGATACAGTGGTGTGACAACGGGGCACGACTTCGAATACGCACGCACACTAATAACTGTACAGAGTAGGCTGGTGATTTAATTAGAGCAATGTTTACTTTCGTAAAATCATAGGTACAAATAATAAAAGTCTTAATATTTTCATATTCATATTTTTTAATTGAAAAATAGGACAACAGTGGCCTGCGGAATAACAATACAAACATTTTGATGTCGGATCATTGTTTCATTTGTGCTATATTTACAAAGTTTCTGAAGAAATAAGTTTTTAGATATCATTACTTTTAGGTATTGTTTATGCAGTTTCTGGGTATTTGTTTCAAATTCCAAGACAACCATGGCCTTGTAAAAGGATCAAGCTAACGTACACTAGTCCTTTTAATGTGTATGACCTATTCAGCACCTAGCACTAGTGACTTAAAAACACGTAAATTTTCGAAATTCCGCGCGGCACCCCCTTAAATGTAATAAAAATATATGAATACCTTATAACTGCATTTCAGACCAAATATGTTATTTTGTCACCAAATAGATAATACCAATATTTTATGCCTCGAGTTTTAATTTGATAATTTTTGCTTTCTGTTATCTAATAAAAAAAATAACCTCGAATTTTAAGACAATCGCGAAGCGCAGCGTAGCGATTAAAAATAGTAAAAATTAAGTTAACCAATTAAATTAACCAAGTAAAAATTTGGTGAGCATTTATCCATTTTGGGAAGCAAAAATAATATTTGTACAGTCATTTAATTTATTTGGTACTTAATAATATTTCTGGTGAGCGTTTAAATTATACCCAATAGTTATGTTTCTTTTGCTTTTTTTAATGTAGAAAGATAAGTTATGTTTCTTTTCTTTTCTTTTCCCATTTATTACACTGCAAACAAATGTATTAAACTAAATGTAATTCGGTTTCCTTTTTAAATAAATAGTATCATTATAACATTATCTCCCGTATAAAATATATATATATAACAGAGTTTAAAGCTTCGTATAGATATTCCGTGTTTTGTTTCCGTCATCATCCGTCATGTAAGCTTTATTTAAACTAGTTGTCGCCCGCGACTTCGTTCGCGAAGAATACACTATCCCACAGGAACCTGTTACCGGGATAAAAAGTATCCTATATCCTAGTCCGGGTCATGGTCTGTCTATGTGCAAAGTTTCATCCAAATCCATTCAGCTATTTTTACGTGATGCGCGGTCAAATAAACAGACAAACAGATAAACAGACAAAAATTCTGAAAACTGTTGGAACGTGTTCTCTTATCGATTCTAAGTATCCAGACAACTTTTTTTCGAATATCTTCCATGTACAGACTTTCGACCCTCTTTACTTTATTATATGTATAGAATAGATAGATAGAAGAAAGAACATAGATTATATGTATAGATATTACATGTATAGATAGATGAATGCAAAATAGACAAAACACGGAATAACTATTCGAAGGCATTAAAGTCAATTAAACATGAAAATTTAGATCCTAACACAGATTATTAAGCCCCAACCCGTGTTGGGTACAATGCAAGACCAAAATAGACTATATGCTCAATTTATATTATAAATGAGTGCAAAACAGACAAAACACGGAATAACTATAAGAAACTATTAAAGTCAATTAAACATAAAAACTTCAATAATGATGCTTTAGTTAGATCCTAACATACAGATTATTAAGCCCCAACCCGTGTTGGACACAATGCAAAACCAAAATAGGCTATAAGCTCAATTTATCCGAAAATATAAATAATGATGGTATGACATACTTAATATGAAATATGAGATACTTAACCAACACTTTCCCTGCGTCGAAAGGTCAGGATAAAATATTTTTTGCCGGTGGTACTAGCTACCCCAGTGGGGCGTGAAAGAAGAATGTACAGTGGATTTTAGTGGGTAACCTCTCCTCCTTCTGAATCTGGCCTTGACCAGGAGCTGGAGGGGAGAACCCCACATAACCATTCGCGCCTCCCAGTTCTCGGTGGTATTCGGACGGCGAGTTTTCCATTGTCAAAAAAAAAAAAAGGTTTTATTTCAACACAGGTTACAGAATACGGAAGTTTCTTTAAAAGTTCTGCAGTACCTTATTGATTTATTCGAGTCCCACGGTGTATTGTAGATAAGAAGTAGGTCATCTGAAAGGAATCGCAAGTATTATTGGAATTTCATATCCTTCGCGAGCTTTACGTAGGCGTAGCGTTAGTGTTTTCTGAATGAGGTTCCTAATTTCAAGTCAAATCGTATTGTGGGTATTTTTATTAAGAATGCGAGTGCTATGATTAATCTTAACAATTCCTTTAGATTCATATTTTATGCCAGGTATTCGAGAATTGAATTGGAATACCATTCTTCTTGCGTTTATTTAGGTGTAAAAAACAGACTTTTTTGTGACTTAGTTGCTACTAACATATATAAGAAAGCTAACCTAACTTTTTTATTCAGTAACAGTATCTGCAATTAGATCCTGAGTTCGATTCCGATCTAAACGCCACGAGTCATCTAGTAGGCGCCATGCCATCGTGATGCCATCCCTAGAAACCCAATGAGGATGATCATTACGGCTAGACGAACCTTAAGTTTCTCGCCGCCCCTATAATCCGGTTACGTTGTAAAGATCATAAATGGCCTATAAAAACTTTAAACAAAATAGAGCCTGTTATCCTACTCCATGACTCGTTTGTAGTCGTTGTCAACAATAACAGAGCCGTTACAAATTTTTGTGACACATGCTGGCGACGCGTCGGCCGGCGCGGCGTCGTCATGCATATCGGTTACAGTTATTGATGATCGTAAGTTAAATTTACATAGTAACGATACAAAATAGGAGACCCAGATAAGGTAGCTTAATACATACCTCTTAAACGACCTTTTACGGACACGGAAACTCGTAACAGCTCACAAAGTACTGGAGGCCAATCTCTCACCCCTCCCAATTCCTACTCCCTCCTCAAAATCCAACACCTTCCTTAAGGCCGGCAATGCATCTGCGATTACTTTGGTTTTGCGGGTGTTCATGATCGGCGCGGTGATTTCTTTTCATCAGGTGACCCGTCTGCTCGTTTGCTTCCTTTTAACATAAAAAAAATAAAAAAACAACAGTCTGAGCGCTGCTGTTGCGAGATTCCGTGTCCGTGAGAAATTCACTGTGTGCGATGCTAGAACGCGTTTTTTATGAAGCTTATGCAAGTATAACGCCGATAATACTAACAATATCGCAATTAAGACATCTAATTTGCCAAATATTAGGTCCTTACCTATAAAATTGACGTTTTGTATGAAGATTTTTTATAAAATTATATTTTTCCTACGAAGGTTTTTTTAATTTTCTTTACATCTATTTAAGTATGTTAACACTATAAAAATTTTAGGGTAGTGTGTTGGTTTCACTAGCTAAATATAGCAGACATTAAAAAGAAAAAAAATCAAGTCCCTTCAAAGCTACAATAAAACAAAAAGTCAATTCCGCGAAACAAAAAAGAAGTCAATTAAAAAAAATTATTGGGCCATAAAGACACAAAATGAATGATCATTGTTATTAGTGAAGCCTAAGTAACATAGTCCTAATTAAAGGTGTATATAATAATATTAACAACCTGTATTGAGTTTTAAAAGTAATACATTTATTAATGAGCCAGATAAAAACGTCAATTTCATAGGTAAGGACCCAATATATTCTTCATCTTTAGCATAGAGCATTTAAATCACACGTCCAAGAAATATTAATTGCTTCCTTTCCATTTGATACTTTCTGCAGTATCCTTATTTTGTAGTATCGTACTTCCCGTCTCTTACGTCACGTACTTACCAAAATGATGCGAATTCCCGACAATATTGTCTTACCGAGTTGTGGCGTGGCGTATCTTTGGCGCCGCTCGTTCTTTGCGATTGTCCTCGCATTTTTCTTTTGGATTGAAGTCTGTGACGTAATACATTTATTTCCAGTCCATATGAAAAGGTAATTTGTCTGGATATTTTCTTATCTCATTAGTGCAGGTTTGTCGTATGGAATTCCATAAGTAGCGGGTATAATAAATTGAGACTTGCAATGTTTGCTTAGTACTTTTTAGTTATTTATTTTTTGATTAGACTTGTTTTTTTTCTGATACTTGAACTTTCATAAATTGGCTTAAAATCATTAAATTTTTTACATTATTACCATAATAAGACTCTGTTTTATAATTCTTCTAAAAGTTCCAATTTAGATTGTAAACAAAAACTTGAGAATATCTTTATATCTTTATAGAGTACATTTTCGTTCATGCGTTTACTAAAGGGTGTCCCAGAAGTAAAGAGACAAAATTATCATAACAATATTTAATATAAAATAATCTGATAGCATAAGTTTTTGGAATGCAAATGAAAGTAAAACTAATTAATTTTCAATATCTATATCAAATTTGCTCCAGCGATTCCTTTGTATCCAATTTTTCTCAAATTAATAGCAGCACGTTTCATGACCGCTTTTCCAGATGTAGCTGCTACTCTTTTGGCCAATCTGGTCCATCGGTTTTTGAAAGATGTCAGCGTTTGTGGTATATCTGTGTAATTTTTATACTCTTTTTTACACAGGGCCCAAAACATTTCAATACCTCGAGCTTGAGGCACATTCGGGGCATTGTTTTGTCTAGTTATGAACTTAACACCTGCGGTCTGTAAATACTGAGTAACATTGAACTCATAATGGCATGAAGCTAAATCCGGCCAAAACAAAACATCTTCTCTCTGATAATGCTTGTCTATAAAGGGTATTAGACGTTTGATAATGCACTCTTTAAGATAAATCTGGGCGTTCATAGACCCTGTACGATAATAGGGTTCGGAAACATTGCCGTTTTCATCGATAGCTTGCCAAACAAGGTATTTTTTAAAATACTTAGCCTTTGGTTTAATTTTTTCGTTATAATCAACAACGTCACGACCGGTTGCGTGGAAATATTGTTTCCCAGGAACATCGCTTGGGTCAACCGATACGTATGTCTCATCATCAATGATAAGAATTTTTTTTAAAGATTTTTCGTAAACTTTACGACACCCTCGCTTGGCACGCGCCTCCTGGTCTTTGACATATTTGGGGGCGGCTAATTTTACATAAGCTTTCAAGCCTATATCTTTACATTTTATTCTAGATACACTTGACTTAGAAATGTTTAGTTTATCCGCCGCAACTCTCACCGATGTTGAACATGCCTGTGCAAAAACCTTTTTCACTCGATTTATATTTCTACATGTAGATACAGTACGAGGTCGGCCCAGAATCTTTTTGAAATCGGTCTCTTCTGTTTCCTCATAACGTGTTATTATTCTGTACAGACTAGTTCTTCTTGCTCCCTCTTGTACAAAATGACGTACTGTGTCAGATTTCCCATGACACAAATAGTATTTTCATCCCCCCATCTCGGAAAAAGTATTTTTGCTCTTCGATATCTGATTGCAAAAGCCGTTTTTATCCCCTAGAGAATAAAGTAAATTGAATTTAGAACATCGTGTGCACTAAGTTTGTGAATTCAAAACATCATTAAACCTATTTACTTCTACCTCCATGGTGCCGAATTTATCAGTACACAAGTCACTAACACCAACATTACAGTACCTAACAAAAATATTACACGCAACTTAAGTAACTGTAGCAACGTTACTTTAAATTTTTCTTAATTATACCTAAGTATTATTTGTTATAATTTAAAGATTATTCTGTAATACTTACCTATCATATTGTAGTAGTTAATACCTAAACTGAAATAAAAGTATCTTGTGATTGTAAATGTTTTTTTTGCATTTAGTCATTTCCTCGCTGAGGTGGGATGAAAAGTTACGTGTTGCACTCGAGTGCAAAAATTTTTCACCTTGTGCTCTTTTGATTCCCTCGCTAACGCTCAGGATTCTAACTTTCGAATCACTCGCTGCGCTCGTGATTCAATTTTAGAATCCTTCGCTTGCTCGGTCATCTAAATTGAGCACGCGGTTAAAAAGCAACTTTGCACTCTTGTATAACAAATAACTATGAATAACTCTCTTTGAAAACAATTCTTATTCAGCTCGCTTCATTTTCAAAAAATGCAATCACGATTTTAAATCCCGCCTATTTTGACAGATATGTTATCTATGGTTACCATGACAACCACTTTTTCTTTTTTGAAAACTTTTTCTAGGGCCAGTTTGATTTTAAGAATTGTCTCTTTACTTCTGGGACACCCTAGTAAAATTTCCTGTTTCAAGCTTTTAAAGACGGAAAAACCAGGAAGTTCTCGTGATTTGCAAATTGCTTAGGGTAGATCGCTGATATTACACGTTGGACACATAATAATGGTGGTTTAGCATTTGTCGGCTGGCTGATTGTATCGGCTGCCCCCTTAGAATCGTGTTGTCTTATAAACGCAGTGTTTTAAATAGTTATTTCCCAGATATACTTGTATAGAGTTAGACTTGTTTTTCGGCATGGATAGAGTTGAAAAAATATTCAATGTTTTGAGGCTGAATCTGTTGTTGTTTCTTTATTGTTGATGGTTGATCATGATGATCATGATGTTTGACCATGTTTGATCCACACTGACATATGTTTAGAAAACTATTGCAGTCTTATTCTAACAGTAGTGTCTGTTGGTTGCAACAACGAAGTTTTTTTAATTCAATGGTGTGACAGCATGAAAAGCTATGCCACTTTTAACTGGCTCTCGTTAATTCTCAATAATGAAATGTACTAAAGAAATTATTGTTTGCGAACTGCACCGCACCATCCCTTATGGCCACTTCCATCCAAATTATTGTTTTAATTGTCTACTGAAATTATAACTATTAAATTTAAAGGTAGTTAAATATTTTATTAAGGAACAACAACACAGCAAAGTAATTGTTATTTCACCATCCTTTACTATGACACATTCAAGTTACATTCGAGTCGGTATATCACACACGATATTTACACAGCTACTTGCATAAATTAATACAAAAATTAATATATGCAAGGCGCTCTACCCCCGCTCCATCCTCAAAATGCCACTACACATTCACATTCAAAATTCGAAATTCGAAATTAAAATTCAAAAATCAAAAATCAAAATTCAAAATCATTATTCAGTTTAGGCTTCAAGTAGCTCTTAATGTCACTATCATGCCATCATTTAGAACTTAAATTTATAAACACTGTTCTCTTCAACACTCGAGTGTACGATATCACCCGTCACCTTACATGCATCCTCTTGCATCATCATCATCACCATCTGATAGCCTTTATCATGAAACCTCTCTTCACAATAGATTTTTATTATTATTATTATTCACACTCTGTTGAGTGTTGCTAAATTAGGTACATACATCACGTTACTCGCGCTCGTACCTTTCTCACCTATTACAGATCCTACTCCTAGACCATACACCTTACCTCCATTTGCACACCCAATTTCTACATTATTAAATAAATAATAAATAAATAAATAAATAAATGTTTCCCACACTCACACCAATTATCTAGCCCCAACAAGAGCTTCCTTAAGAAACTCGATAAAATGGTTAACTAGACAACGGATAAACATACTTAATATACTTAAATACATACTTATTATACATAGGAAACACCCAGACCCGAAACAATTTAGAAAAACAGGTATTTCTAAATTGACCCGACCGGGGATCGAACCCGGGACCTCAGAGATGGCGACACCATGAAAACCGGTGTGCAAGCCACTCGACCAAGGAGGTCGTCATTATTGTCATACATCCTGTAATCTTTCAACCACTCTCTTTTGTTCGTCATATGATGCGTGGCTCCAGAATCCAGAATCCAGAATCCAGTCTTGGTGCATTCCTGAAGTTGCCAGTCTACACGCCATTGAAGTTTGGTGTTGCACTTGCTTTGACCCTAGTCAGCTGCTGATGTTTCTGGGGTGGGTTTAGGTGACCTCCTGTCCTTGATCCACTTTTTGCACTTCCGCACTCTTTGTCCTTTTACGGAACAGTAGTGGCAGATCAGCTGTTCATCATAGCGTTGCTTCACTGTCTTCTTTTCATTGGGGTGTTGCCGCTAAGGCCTCTTGCCTATTCTGATCTTTATTTCCTAGTGCTCTCTCAAATGCACATAAATGAGTCGTTAAGCTGTCTACTGTTCTTTCCCTTTGGTTTAGTAACAGCCAGCTTGATTTGTACGCAAAATATCTTTCGTCTAGCGTACCTAAAATTTTACAGATCAGGAATATTCTCTCAAATCTCATGACTTTCTTTAGTATATCTTCAGACATATTTGTAGTAAGTATGAACAGAGCGCTACTCTAGATTTAGCTATCGCCAAATTATAGACGCCTACTTCAGCGTCACCAGCTCCTTGACTAGGCTTCATTGGCTTAGTGAGACGTCCCTTGACTGCCTCCATAGCACCTTCTGTACCACGCAGCATAATAAAAATCTTGTGTTTCCACGTAGTCTTGTTTTCTTTGACTTCTAGATTACCAATGTGCAATTTCGTTGCGAACATATTTTCCATCGTGTTCGTGTTACAATTACAGAATTATATTGGAAATAATAACTTCGTAGTATCGCCCATAACCTGATATAAAGATGTTATTTCTCCTATATATCACAATACGAGGTTATATTCACAGAAACACAGCTATGTGTAAAGCAAAAAGATTTCTTGGCGGGAAAGTAAAGAGTCATGTCAGTGGTTTTGTTTTATTTTCTAAAATTTGTGTTAGGTATGTCAAATATTAATGTGAAATAATGGAGGTTTATTAACCGTTAAGTGTTCGTGAGTTTGCATGAGTGTTGGCAATGAAACAAAACAGTGCAACGTCACTTTTCAAATTCTCTCAAGAAGTCCGCCCGAGGACTTAGTAAAGTCCCACATCTTTACTGAGATACTCGAGGGGTTGGCGGGTATATCATTTCTCACTCATTTCTTTTATCATTCATCATCATCATACAGGAAAGAAATATTGTTTATTTATGTATTACTTGTAAAAGAAAAATATTTCATTGGCTAAATGCTTGTGCAAAGCCATAATAATAATTTAAAAAAATCAAATAAAGAATACGGAGTGACACATTAAAAATAATATTGAGATTACAAAACTCTTTGCTTTCACAATGCCATTTCCTCTAGAAAACCTCTTGACGATATTTCGATTACACGTCTTGAGAAACCCTTAAAGTTTCTCGCCGTCCCCAAAAAAGTCCGGAGACGTTGAAAATGAACTGAAGCAATCAGAAAATTCTCTCCAAAAAATAGTGATCGTACTTTTATTCAAAACGTTTACCCTGACGGCAGCCGGCAGTCAACGAGCCAACACGGTCTCGTAAACGCCAGCCTCGCCAGCCTTGCAGTCAGTGCGTTTCGCTCCGTCGATTGTGCCGCCGCCACTCCAATACTCCATTGCGAAACTATTTCACGTTTTAGTGTTGATTAAATGTTGTCACTCTACGCTTAAACAGCTGTGTGGTGTTTACTTATACTTAAGTATTTCGGTGAGTTATCTTGAAACTATTTAAAAACAAAAGATAGCGCGTGCAGGTTTTACGCGACGACTCGTTTTTGTTTTGAATTTTTTAACTTCTTTGCAATGTTTTCTTGATAAGGAAAAAGATGATGAATATTTAAAAAATATCCTCGTAATAGAAGTATATAACGGCAAACTCTTTGTATGTTATCTTATTTGAAGAATCCCTTTGAAGCTTTTATTTGATAGTTTTTTTTTTTCAATTACTATTTCTTTAATGGAATTTTAAAAAGAGTGGCTCTAACAAATTATCAATTTTAAACTTTTGCTTTATTTAAAGTAATTATAAAGCATTTAAAGTTTTAATTGCTTTATTATACATAACACCTCATTAATATAAATTCGTGGATGAGTTACTCATAAGATAAACAGACGACTTATTTGATATTTTTCTAGCAAGACCACAGCACAGACTTTAAAAGGTCGCGGCGTGCTCAATCATCAAATTAGCTATTATGTACAGTGGTTTTTGCATAGTTGAATTAATAGTTGGTAACCTGCTGTACAATGAGGTTTTGCAAAACATTGCGGATGAACAGCGTCACGTTAGATACACTGCTCTGATCCCTATGGAGCGATAGAGACAGCTTTTGGTTTTTTGATACGGCTTAATTAAACACTGGCTGGCGGCCTGCTTTCTGCTTGATTGGTGCACATGCACACATTTATTTGCGGTCCACGTCAAACAAACGGAGCGTGCCACGGCAGCCGACTATGGGAAAATAGGTACAATATTTTGATGTTGATTATTCGGTAATGATTGTAATGCCATGCGAAGTTTCCAGATTTAATGTGCTGATGCCTGATACGTAGCTAGAATTAAACTTTTCGCCATATTCAACAAAACATTTTTTAACTTTGTGTACACGCTTTAAACATAAAAATTATAGTCTATTAAGGAAATTTAACAGTTTGGACTACCACAAACTGTTAAATTTCCTTAATAGACTATAATTTTTATGTTTAAGGCATATGCTTAAAAATTATTGAGGATATTTGACAGTTTTGGATTGAATCAAACCTCTTTGAAAATTCGCTCAAGAAGTCCGGTCGAAGACTTGTAGAGCCCCACATCTTTACTGAGATACTCGAGGAGTTGGGGGGTATATCATATTTCACTTCTCATTTCTATTATCATTCATCACCATCATACAGGACAGGAAGGAAATATTGTTTATTTACGTATTACTTGTAAGAAAAATTACTTTGACACTGGCTAAATTAGCTAATTGCACGAAGCCATCTATATGAAAAAAAATCTACGAACTTTATTTTACTGTAGGCATATAATTGTTTAATTATATACCGTAACCCGGTTCTCGGTACAAATTAAATCGTTAAAAATTATAGTCTATTAAGGAAATTTAACAGTTTGGACTACCACAAACTGTTAAATTTCCTTAATAGACTATAATTTTTATGTTTAAGGCTTAGATTAATATCGCCGGCATATGCTTGAAAATTATTGAGCATATTTGACAGTTTTGGATAGTCATGTGTCATAGTCATGTACAACTGTACTAAACCTCTTTGAAAATTCGGAAAAGTGTAAAATAAACTTTTTTGTTTCCACGAGCGGGATTTGAACTCGCGTCCTCTGATTTGTCAGAGGACGCGAGTTTAAATCCGAGGCATAAGAATAAACAATAACTTGTTTATTCTTATGTAGCTGGTTAGTTGCTATTGTGGATCTGCCCCACCTGTGCAAATCACACTCTCTCACTTTGTTCCTTGAAAACGTTTACTGTTATTCATTTAGATATAAACATGAACGTTTTTTATTAGCTTATTTCAGATTTATTGGATTCAGTGAACTCTAGAAAGTGTTCGACCTTCTTAATAGAGGAAAAGAGAAATCATCATGCTACCAAAAATGCTACAGTGACGCCTCAGCGCCTAGTATTACTCTTTTATTATTTATTGTCAGACCACGTGAGACCTAGAAACAAACAATACCGAATAACAATAGATAGTTTTGGTGAAAAAGGTCGTAATTTTAATTTTGAACATAACTAGCATCGCACCGCCCTTTTAAAATCTCACAGTGGACATAATTAGATATGTGCCGTGTGCTGTGCCGCGGATCATTAGCGAGAACCACTGGGTTACGGTATATAATTAAACAATTATATGCCTACAGTAAAATAAAGTTCGTAGATTTTTTTTCTTCATTTAGATGACTTCGTGCGATTAGCACATTTATCCAGTGTCAAAGTAATTTTTCTTACAAGTAATAAGTACATAAATAAACAAAATTTCCTTCCTGTCCTGTATGATGATGATGAATGATAATAGAAATGAGAAGTGAGAAGTGAGAAATGTTATACCCCCCAATTCCTCGAGTATCTCAGTAAAGATGTGGGGCTCTACTATGTCTTCGAGCGGACTTCTTGAGAGAATTTGAAAAGTAATGTTGCACTGTTTTGTTTCATTTGCCAACACTCATGCACACTCACGAACACTTAACGGTTAATAATCCACCATTATTTCAAATTAATAATCGACATAACACAAATTTTAGAAAATAAAACAAAACCGCAGACATGCCTCTTCACTTTCCCGCTATGAAGTCCAGTTCGTAGATTAAGGAACTTGTAATGCCGCAACAAGTGACAAATCACCATGACACGTGTTTGTTGTCACTTGATTACCTATGCAGTTCGTTCAAAATGTCCAGGCTGTCTTTTGTGCTAATTTATTCGTCACATCCATTTAAGAAACGAGTCATTGTTTTCATGTTTTCCTTCCTTGCATGTGTATATCATATTGTTTATTGAAAGTTTACCCGCACACACTTTGGAATGAAACAACATTACAATTATATTATCTCATTTCCTTAGATTAATAACGCCTAGATAGAGTCTTCATACAAACGCATCGCCTAAAGTGATGCAAAAAGCAGATTAATGTAGGCGTGAGCATTACGTGCTTACGGTCGCCTACACGCACACAAACAAAACTTTAATGTGTACAGTAAATGAGCAATTTCCCCGAAAGTGGGGAAATGTTATATTTACGTGAATTAATAGTATAAGTAGTACAGTAGTTCATGATAATGTCGTTAAAAGATAAGTAAGAAAATAAATGTCTAACATTTTATATACTTTTTGTTGATAATTTAGTTTAATACGATAATGTTTATATGACATTAATCAATAATAATCAAAAGGACCTCGAAATCAAATATTTAGCTTTTCTCTTTTCTAAAATTTGTAATAAAAATCAGGAGTGGTGGTAGCTCAATAATCGAAGTCACGCACCTCATATCCGTCGTTGGGAGTTTGAATCCATGAAAGGAACGAACTGTTAGGAGGATGATATATAATAAAAGTCATAATATGTCATGACGAGGTCCTTTTTTATTATATTATTTATACACCTACGCAATAAAAACACTTTGCGTTTTACAAATAACCAAAAAATAAGCTACGAATAGTTATTCCGTGTTTTGTCTCTTTTACTCTAATTTTAAATGATGTTTACATGACGGGAACAAAACACGAAATAACTATTCGGACCTTATTCTTTGCTTATTTGTAAGGAACTTTAGGTATGACTAATAAATGAAAATAAATATAATTTGAAAAAAAAAAACAATTTATTTTAAACCAATGAGGTAAGTATTCAAAGATCGATATAGATGGCATCATCGCCGACCGTTCTCAACATTCGCCATTTTGTGAATTTGTTGTTTTTCGCTCTAAAGTTATTTGCTAAAAAATCACTTATCATGTATTCGACGTGGAGTGTAACCCAATTAACAAAGGCTAATAAAGAGGTGTCGACAAGCGGAAAGAAATCAGCTTTAACTGAACGGTAAACAAATTATCGGCATTTTAATTTTATGCTGGTTATGTTTCGTTGATTTAAAATACTACAATACAAGTAATTTCATGTGTACTAAGAAGAAAAACTACTTAGAAATAAAAGTATTTCCAAGATCTGGGATTCAATAAAAATAAATAAACAACATTTTGGTGCTATTAACCACTTTTAGTGTTGTCTTGTCGGCAACTTTAGTTAAATTAGCCACCTTCATTCCGATCACTGCTCATCATTATACCATTACACTAAATAGGGAAAGATATTGTCTTACTTAAGGGCAACACTTAAAATATATTCTGGTGTCAATAAATATTTTCAATAAGATTTAATTTTATAACTAACCTACACCAATGAAAAATGGGAAAATAATTTCTTCTTACTAGTAACACTTTCATAAAATCGCGGCTTGTAATTTTATTTTTAAAAGTAGTATATATTTAGCTCAATACAAGTCAATTTGTAATACTTACGTATGAAATGTTATGTTAAAAGCTTTTTTGTCCTTATGCGATGCGTTGTGACACCCATTAATTGCACAAACCGTCATAATGTAATTAATTGTCGGAGATGTTTGCACTAGCGCTTGATCTTGACAACTGACGTGACGTTCGGGCGGACTGAGCCAAAATGGCTTGGTTTGAATTGCTTCACTTTTCTTGCGTCTACTCGGTTTCTATGCGTTATTATTCTAAGCTCATTTCATTCATTATGTGGACTTGATTAACAAAAATCAATAATTTAATTAACTAACATGAAAGACTGCATACGTAAAAGGTATTGCAATTCTTTAATAAATAGATAAAAGCCTTTTACGAAACTGATATCCATATCGACGACCTCCTTGGTCGAGTGGCTTGCACACCGGTTTTCATGGTATCGCCATCTCTGTGGTCCCGGCTTCGATCCCCGGTCGAATCAATTTAGAAATACCTGTTTTTCTAAATTGTTTCGGGTCTGGGTGTTTCCTATGTATAATAAGTATGTATTTAAGTATATTAAGTATGTTTATCCGTTGTCTAGTTAACCATTTATCGAGTTTTATAAGGAAGCTTTTCTTGGGGCTAGATAGGTAATTGGTGTGAGTGTGGGAAACATTTATTATTTATTTACATTTATATTGCTTACCAACAGCAATCTAGTATTGTTAATCTTTCAAGACTTCTTACTTTGACTGACTTGGGAGTAGGGAGATTCAGAAAAGTTTTTGTTTTTGTTGTATGTTTATCTCTTGAACTGCTGGTCCAATTCCAAAAAATATTCTACTGATACAATGATAATACCTTGTGGGTAACATAGACTACAAAAAAAAGATGTATTTTTAAAATCTCAAATCCACGCGGACGAAGTCGCACGCAAGTAAAGTGCTATAGAATATAATGAAACAAAATTAATAGATGCGTACCTAAGTCCAGCCACAGCAGTGGACGCACATACGCTGAATTAGAATTTCAATAAGTTCCATAGCGATTTTACTGAGTATGAGTACACTTGTTGAAAATATTCAGACAATAAGTTTAGCATACGCCTATTTTAAGACAGTCAAAGCGATGATGATGTAAATTTTGCCAGTTACCTATTACGTATACTCACTCATAAAATATACTCGTCCTTGAAACATTCGCAGATTACTTTGCTATCTGCAAAGTATATGTAATTTCACATAGGTAATATTTACTTAGATTTATCTAAAACTAATCTTTATCTTTATCATTGATGACTGTCATTAAATCAACTAGGTACTATTGTTTGATAAAACATTGAGAAAATGATAATTAGGCAACGTAATACTGAACTGATACTTGATTCAATGTAAAAACTTGTTATTTTTTCAACTGAAAGCTGTAATGTGCGCTCGAACAACGCATATACACCGTTCTTTTTTAACCGTCAGACCCGCAGGTGGGTTGATCAGACCATGAATCTTGAACAACTTTCCCCAAGAAACATAGGTCAAAAAACGTTTTTTTTTTACTTTCCCATACAAACCATGCTCGGTCAATAGAGGCTTTGTAGAAAAGTAAAAAAAAAACTCGTGTTTTGATTTGATGAAAGTGGTTCAGTATCATGGTCTGATTTACCCAAAGTCTAAGACGATACAAAAAGAACGGTGTATAGACCCTCTAACGGATACGGAATCTCGGAACAGCTCGGAACAATCCGAACGCGGCTGTTGTTAAGCTTACCTTCTGCCCTTCTCCTTATTTTGTGCTTGTGCCCATTCAAAAATGTAGTTTTTATAAGCTTAGTTTAAGATTGTAATTGGGAAGATACAATGGGGCTGGCATATCCATGAGGACAAAAGCCCGAAATTAAATATAGAGGGAAAAAAGAAATGTAGCTCCCTACTCTTCGATCACTCGCAAGCGAGAAAACAATGATAATTATTCAGATGGCTAGTGCGAGATTTATTTGACATTCTACCACCTCTAAGAATATATACACTACCTCGAAAAGAAGCGACACTTATAAGCATGTGTGCTCGTAAAATCGCTCGCGGCTATGTGTGGGTGTCGGAATCTGCGCGGGGGCCTTGCGCGGCGCGCGGGCCATGGAGTGGTGTTCTGGAGACCGCCTCGGCCGAGGGCTGAGTCGAGCGAGCGAGCGTCTGTGTGACTGTATTGCGCACCGCACGCACGGACTGACTACATCAACCCTAGCGTTTACACGTTCCGCTCAAGGTCACCGGCGCTCGAGCTCTCACGTACTCGGAATGTCACCGGTGTGACCACGTTAACGAAAATTAGAATTTGTGTGGTATAATTTATTAACACTCGTATGTGGCGCTGTGCTTTAATGCGATACGATTTCTCGTTTTCTTTAACCTGAGCAAATGATAAATATAAGTTGCACAAGGCACTCTACACCTATTATTTTCCGCAGTTGTCAATTGAGTCAATACTAGCAATTTTTTTGACTTTGGAGTATTGTCTTTTCTATCGTGAAACTAACTGAGCATACCTAATAAGTGTACCTATATCTGGTTTAATATTCCAAATTATCTAGCCGCTTATCTCAGTCCTAAGATCGGATTTCATATTTTATCTTTATGATAATAATGTTAATATTTATTTCTTTTGCGAAGTAGTTTCGGTGACTTGTGTCCGCCTTTATACCCGTTTACTTCGAAAATGTGAGTAAATAATTTATACACAGTTATTTGCGCTAACAAGAGATTATCTTTAACGCTGGTTAGTTTGTTTTAAATGTAAGTATATCACTTACACTAGACTCTATCTAGACTTACCATGAAATAACACATATTTTTTAATGAGCACGAAATCATGAATTGCATGTTATTTTAAAGGCGTTATTTCCCCGTTCCCGGATAACTTATACTCAAAAATTATGTCGACAGAATTTTTTTCTTAAAATTCTGTATTTATTTGTATATGTCTATAACATTTTAATTTTAAGCTTGTGGAAAAATGGCTGTCCAGTTTTCCACAAATACATGTTATTTATTAGTGAATAATGCGTGTACATTTTTTTTACATTATTGGTGACTAATACCTTATAGACTGCGAACTAAGAATTGTTTCAAGAAAGGAGGTCTATTACGGAAATCCAAGTAACGAATATCTAGATTGCTAGTTTAGAGAGCAGAGTGCCTACAGTGCCTACTGAGAGTTTTAACTTGATCGAAAATAGAAACATTATTATTATTCGAGGCAATCGATGTCTATCATCGATGATTTTACGAGTATACATCGATCGATGCCACAGACCAAAGAAAATAATGCTTCAGTGTTTTATCTAAAAACAAGAAAAGATTGTTTAGCAGACCATAGAGTAGACTCTGGTATAAATATAATCATATTCACTTTACTTAGTTTAGCATTTATTTATAATAGTTTTGAAACCCCGCAATTTTTATACTTACTGAATTTTTAAATATTAAATACCATTATTTAGGAGAATTTTTTTGATGCATAAATGCTTTAGACGCAATGTAATAAAAATAGCCTAGTTTTGATCATTCTCCTTTGCAACTCACATCGTTTGACGCCAAAAGGCTTGTTTCACACGTACCACAACCACACCACCAACCACAACACATGGGCGGGCGTTAATTTATATGAAAATTAATATGTACTTGAATTCACACGGGTCACATTTTGCCGCCGTAAGCTTATAAATTTTAAAATGTCACTACGTGCCATGCATGCTAAAATAAATATTTTATTATTATTATTCTCTTTATTTATTTTTTCTCTTATAAAATTAATTTTTTTTTTCTAAAAACAAAATAAATAAAACATAAAAAAAAGAAAAAAGAAATAGGGGTCCGCCTGCATCGGGACCAGAGTCCAAGCTACCGGTGGTTAGGGCTCCAGAGACAGGAACCTCCTTACAATGCGTGCCGTATCGAGGAGAACTGCCTTCTGAATCAGGCCCTTGATCCAGCCGCCTAATGACAGCCTCATTAGATGTTGATCGAGGCTCTTGGCCATCAAGCCGTTGGCCGTAACAACAATCGGTACGATGACAGCCGAATCCACACTCCACATGTCGACAACCTCGCGTGCTAAGTCGAGATATTTGATTTGTTTCTCTTTCTCAGCTTTTGATTTTCTTTCTTTTTTTATTGTTCATAATAATAATAATTGCCGAATTGTGAGAAATCTCATGAAACTGGAAGATTCAGAAATAACCCCACACCATATTATACAGACATCACACCACACCCTGTATTTACTTGGTTTATAGCCACACTTATAATAATCATAAATTATTTAGGCATCCAACATGGTAGGGTAAACGACTTCTTGATAGTTGGAACGACGATTTTTGCAAGGTGGCTTGGCAAGAGCTGGATGAGAGTAGCCGCGGTTCGTGCTCAGTGGCGTGCATTCGGAGAGGCCTATACATTATGTCCAGCAGTGGACGTTTAGAGGCTGATGATAATGGTATATAAGATGACAAAATTATTAATTAGGAGTACAATCATGTTTCACCAAATTACAACTGGCATGAAAAATAAAACAGTTACCTATTAACATTTCATGTTTATTAATAATTATTAACAATAATTACCAATCAAAATATGGTGATGTGCTTTTCTTCGGCGTTATTCACTAACTATAAAAATAATAAAATATAATCGTAATAGGGCCCCTTTTAGTCTCGCCAACGTTTTTATCTGTTATCGGCGTGGTTAATGAAAGGGAACAATTCATAGTGTAGTGCAAGATTTGTTCTGTAGAGGTTGTTTGGTGATTTCTTTGTGTTTTGCAAAAAAAACGCAAAACGTGTGTTATTAATTAGTAACATAACATTTTCAAAGGTAATATAATGTTTTCTACATATGCGTATTTGATACGACGTGATTTGATATCACGATTACAGTGGTCATCTAATTATATCAAAATTGAATTATTTTTATTTTATTTCTATATAATTTTATGCAAATTTTGTTGCGAACAAATTACAAATTGAAAAAAGACAAAGTATTGAAAAAGTTCCACGAGCGGGATTCCAATCCGCACCCCATGATAAGCCGGGTCAGCTGCACTACCACCTATGCTATCGTGGCTCAATCCAACTCGCCGAAATTAATCAACACTATGTACTCTGTAAGCCAAAGGAGCCCTATTCAATGTCGACAGCTTACGTTATCAATATCCGATATTAATATTTTTACAAATATTGAAAGATCAGTTAAGAATTAGGCAAGCAATATTTGTGATTTAAAAAAGAATTAACAAAAAATATTTTCATTTTGTATTAAAAACTTTACACTTTATTGAGTTTTTTATAACTCAACAATGACGTATTAAAATATCCAAATCTACCTAATTTTTGTTATAGCAATCACACGAACGGACTAAGAAACTACATTTTAGGGTTCCGTACCTAAAGGGTAAAACGGGACCCTATTACTAAGACTCCGCCGGCGCGCCGTCCGTCCGTCTGTCTGTCTGTCTGTCCGTCCGTCTGTCACCAGGCTGTATCTCATGAATGATAGTTAGATAGTTGCAATTTTCACGGATGATGTATTTAAGTTGCCGCTGTAACAACAAATACTAAAAAACAATAAAATAAATATTTAAGGGGGCTTACATACCACAAACGTGATTTTTTTGTTCGATATTGATAACGGCAACAGACAGACGCTTGAAATATTCACAGAATATTTAGTTATATATTAACTTTAAAAATAAATAATTAAATTAAAATAAAACAAATATTTAAGATGGGCTCCCATACAGTAAACGTGATTTTTTTGCTCGTTTTTGCTCGATATTAATAACGGCAACAGGTAGACCCTTGAAATATTCACAGAATATTGAGTTATATTATTCACTTTAAAAATAAATAATTAAATTAAAATAAAATTAATATTTAAGAGGGGAAAAAATTTTTTTTCCAATTTTTTTCTCAGTATCATAACGATAACAGGTAGAAACTTGAAATATTTACAAAATATTTATTTAAAATTCAAATAAAAGATATATTCGACAGCACTGGGACTGCAATTCGTAGTAGATACAACTGTTACACTTGATACGCTATCTGTATACGGTATTTCACAGGTGATGTATTTCTGTTGCCGCTATAACAACAAATACTAAAATAGAATAAAATAAATATTTAAGTGGGGCTCCCATACAACAGACATGATTTTTTGGCCGTTTTTATAGATGATGGTACGGAACCCTTTGATTTATATCTCAATTATTATCTCATAGTTAGTTATCTAATCGACAGGTAATTAAATAGGATTGTCGCCTTTTGCTATTGTCGAATATCTTCTTTCATCGATTTTAGATAACGTAATTAAATAATCAAGATTTGTAAAAAAACAAATGTTTGAACTAAGTACATTGATAAATAATTTCACCTACATTTTCTTTTTAGTTTTTACATGAAGTCACTTAATGTATTTCAATAATTTTATCAGCATCTTCAAAGTACCAATCGCTACTGATATCGCACGAAAGGCCCATCGCAATAATGGATAAGATATAGCCCAGTTGCATAATTGGGATGCGTTAAACATGGGACGGAAAGTGTTCTTCTATAGAGGTCCAATTTTCCAATAGAAACAGAAAATAATGTAAAAGAAACAGAAAATAATCCCCTTGTCGTTTTTTTGTAATCTTTCCTCAATATAAGATCTTTAGCCGTAGACTTACGCACCTCAATATGATATCTTTGAGAGTTATATTCACCAGGGCAATCGACAGGGTTAGTGTAAACAAAAATGTATATGGCATCGAAGCAAATACAAAGTTAATATAGCAAGTTACAAATTGGTTACACCAATGCTTCGATTCACATTTGAATAATGAATCACAACTGAACTCGTTTGAATAATGAATAAAATTTGCACTCAGCACACTGATGGCGTAGTGACGTTTATAATTAAGAGCCCAACTCTTGCCTATAATAAAAAAAGAAAAGGAGTTTCACCCGAGTTCTTCCCTTAATAACACGTGTTGTGAGACTCCATTTTAATTTCTATCTACCGTACAATTGTACCCTTACCACTAATAATAAATAATACTTGAAATTGGCTAAATGCTAAACGCAAAGCCATTAATTAAGATAATTAATTAAAAAAGAAAAAAAACAACTTTTACAGTGCCCCCTACTATGAGCTCTTATAGCAGTATTATTGCAGTTGTGGAAAAGAGACGCGAGTATATTCGCCGCTACACGCGTCTCGCTTTCACAACTGTAATAATACTGCTATAAGAGCTTGTGGTAAGCATCCAGATCTACTCGCGTTTATTTGATTTTATTATGATGTTATTTCAATGTTTAGTGTCCGGTAAACTTTAGAAAACAATATAACTAAAGAATGTTTGATCCTGATTGTTTTTGTTTCGTTGCAGAGTCGAGGGCTCGCTCCAAGATGGCGGTGGGCGGTACGACGGGCGCGCTGCTGTACGCGGTGAGCGCCGCCGTGCTCGGCATGCTGCAGTTCGGTTTCAACACCGGCGTCATCAACGCGCCGCGCTCCTTCATCGAGAACTTCATCCGCGAACAGTACTCGGCGTCCCCCGGTCTCATATTCAGCGTCATCGTCAGTATTTTCGCGGTAGGCGGCATGATTGGATGCCCCCTCGCCAGCTGGCTTGCCGAGAAACGCGGTCGCAAGCAAGCTCTTATGATTAACGCTGTCATCGGCATCGTCGGCGCAATTCTAATGGGCTTCAGTAAATCAGCTGACTCCGTGGAGATGCTCATCATTGGCAGATTCGTCATCGGAATCAACTGCGGGTTTGCAACCACTGCGTCGCCGACCTACGTATCGGAAGTTGCCCCTCTACGTTTGAGGGGAGCGTTTGGAACTGTCAATCAGTTGGCAGTCGCTTTCGGTATGGTTGGCGCGCAAATACTTGGCATCGATGTCATCTTAGGCAGCAACGAAGGGTGGCCATGGCTACTAGGTTTAGCTATTATCCCGTCAGCTGTGCAGTGTGTTATGTTGCCGTTTGCGCCAGAATCTCCCCGCTTTTTGTTACTGGCCGTCCACGACGAACAAAAAGCCAGAATTGCTCTCACCAAAATACGAGGAACTGCTGAAATTAACGACGAGATCAATGATATGCATGTAGAGGACCACGCGATGAAGCAAGAACAGAAGTTCAGTATTCTAGATCTCCTCAAAATACCCGCGTTAAGAAAGCCTCTCGTAATCGGCATCGTTATGCATCTCTCGCAGCAGTTGGGTGGTATCAACGCAGTCTTGTACTACTCGGGGACGATTTTCGTAAACGCCGGATTGGAAGAAGAAGTAGCCCGGTCAGCGACAATCGGCGTGGGCAGTGTTCTGTTCGTTATGGCGCTGGTCTCGATCCCCCTGATCGACCGGTTGGGCAGGCGCACGCTGCAGCTGGGGGGTCTTGCCGGTATGGCTGTCTTCTCTATTTTAATGACAGTGGCCTTCTTTACTTACGAAAACAACACTACCATGAGTATTTTTGCTGTAATCTTCACGTTCTTGTACGTCGCCTTCTTCGGGGTGGGCCCGAGCTCTATTCCCTGGATGATATTGTCAGAGTTGTTCGGCCAAGGGGCCAGGAGCGCCGCCGTTAGCGTTGGAGCCCTCGTGAATTGGTTCGCCAACTTCGTGGTCGGCCTTACTTTCATACCGATGTCCGATGCGTTGGGCAACTACGTATTCTTGCCATACACAGTGCTGCTAATACTGTTCTTCATTTTCACTTACTTCAAGTTGCCAGAAACGAAGAACAAGACAATCGAAGAAGTCACGGCTCTCTTCAAACAATAATTGCCTCGAACGTTAGACTAAGCCACATTCCTTAGACATAAGAGTAATAGATATTGCAATAAGTATTAACTATTAACTATAAAATGTGATACGTTCTTTTTTGTTCACTAGGATCGATGACACGAATCACGAGGCGGGTAAACAAAGGAATACAGAATAGGATACTTCGAACAACAAAGATACTTTTAAAACTTGTTCAGATATTCGTTTTGTATTGAACTTGTATTGTCGCAGGCTATTGGGAAATCCGGATCTTAGGGATCTTAGGTAAAAACTGAAAATAGCACTTGGAAAAAGATAACCTGCCTCAGCTGGAACGAGAAACTCTTTCGAAGTCCGGGTGATGGCTCTTCCAACTAAGTTCCAACAAAAGGCATTGCTTTTCCTGTTGAATTGTTCAAGTGCTATTTATAATTTCTATTCTATGCGTTGTGCAATGCAATACAATTAAAAGCAAAATAACAATGTAAAATCTTAGATAGATTGCATAGAATCGGGTAAAAAAGATTTTTCATCCGATTAATTTAAATGATTTGCGAGTAGAGATCTGTTTCTGATTGTCATGCGTACGACACTACACACTTTAAAAAATCTAACTAGACTTCGGGTATCCTATTGACAAAGTGCTGAAATGATTTATTTCGGTTATCTATGTCGACCATCATGCTCGCATAAATCAGAAAGACTGAACATCCTATTACAAAAATCAAAGTATACCGATTTGATATTTCCTAAACAAGTACTTATTTAGGATTTTGTAACTATTGAAATTAAAATGTTTACGAATATTTAGAGACGAGTGACATACATATTTTAGAATTCACTAGGTATTTTTAAATCTTATAAATTGGAAATTTTTGATATAGAGTTTAATAACTACACGTAGTTTATAGATCACTTTCGTTTTCGTATCATAATTATGTTAATTTTAAATACTTCTTAGGCGCTTGAAGGTTCGAGGACCAAAGTTGTTTTTTTTTTAGTTTTTGTCTTGAGAGCCTGAATGTTATACCGTTAAAGAACTTACTACCGCACTCAGAGATGTCCGGGTAATCAACATTAATAATTATTTAGCACCTATTCTCATATTTTTATTATAAATTTGACTACCGACGTCGTAAGCACTATTTAGAATAATACTAAAATCGTTGGAATTTTTTGGTATGAAATTATTTAGTAAGTAATCATTAACGTTTATTGACGTGTCTGAATGCGGCAGTGGTGTTTATCATATTTTTTATTTATATTGAAAAGTTTGGATTCAATGTCATCACGAGAGATTTTGAAATTTATTTATTGATTTTATTTGATAAATATTACAAACTTGCCTTTAGGTGTTCGTTTTTATACTACTATGTTTTTTTGTCTATAGTGCCTTAATTTTTATTTTTCAAAATGAAATGTAAATACATAATATATTATTTTTATTTGTAGGTACTTATAATGTTTCCCTCTTGCAAAAAACAACTGAGTATAAGCTTGGAATAGACGCTAAGTGCTTTTTTCCCTTTATACGATTTAAATTATACTTGAGTGACAAAAACAAAACACAAGATCTAATCCAAGCTAATACTCCATTTATTAGTAAGAGATTATGTTTTATTTTTGTAGTTAACATATTTATATAAACTATTTTGTTGTTATCTGTACGTAACTTCACCGTCCTAGCGTACTTTAGTGCCAACTTCTAGATAGTATTATCTATTTTAAAATAAAATATATGCAGCTGTTTTAAAATCATTAAATCATCATCGGAGTAATTAATTATACATTCGGTAATCTAGTAATGGTTTAAAACGTAAAGTATTATCAATGCCCAATTTTTTAATAACTTAGATATCTTTTCTACAAATATGCTCCTAGCTAGGTAAGTAAGTATGTCATACAAATTTAATCAAATTTATTTTAATGTTTTTACATTATTATACTCAGTTGGACTCGACTGTTTATACATGGTTATTGTTTTTGAATAAGGTTGTTTATGCTCGACTTCAGGACGGCATTCCATTATTTTTAGTTTGAATGTTCGTGGTCTGTTTTTTATATATATTCGATTGTGCATGTTGCCTAACATAGTAATTATTTAAAATAAACTCAAATTTAGTACAAATATAAATAACTATGTAAATGATGTCTTATAATATATTGTAGCTAGCGCCACGTATTGTTTTGTGGTTTGTACAGGTGAGGGAATTTAATGTTGACTCAGTTTAAAGCACATACATCTAGGGTCTTATGAGGTCATCAATAAATTTCCTTGATTATATATTTACATAATTTATACATTAGTATGGTATTATAATAAAATTGTTATATCTACACTTAGCTCACCGCTGCAGAATAAGTTTAGTTCGATACTTTTGTTTAGATCTTGTGATTAATCTTACCCATTGTCTACATGCACATTTTGCAGAGACATTTTTTTAAATAATTATTTAATTGCGGTCGGTATTTATAGTAGATAATTTTTATTGTAAATCTTTTATTGCTGTGAATACACCATATTTTTTTATTCGTTATTAGGCATTTTTTAATGAAATCGTTAAATCACGGATCTGGCTACCTAGTGCGAGTTTAATTCGACATTCGATCACGTTAATGAAAACGAAAATCCGTATGGCGTTAAAGAAGCTCTGCCTGGTGACTTGCGAGAAGAGTTAAATTTTTTTCATACAAATTTTCATTTTTGTAAACTTAATTGAATGAATACGGATAGTAAACAAAACTCACACTAGGCACACCGAATATATAATGTAATTTAAAGACTTATCTATTATCTATTATAAAATCAAATACTTCTACGTATACTATATGTACTGTAGTATACATTCAAATATTTGTAAATAAAGTAGATTTAACATTGTACCTATGTTGTTAAAGTAATTTGGTATCTTTATATGTCATACCTACCTGTTGAAGCCTTCGCTTTTAATGCTCAATATATTATTTGAACAAAGCTATGTTAAAGTAGGTACAGTCAAACAGTTGTAACTCTTATTACAAAGACATGACATAATTGAGAGTAAAAAGACAGACATGAGAGTAAAAATTTGCTTAAACGTCTGTGCTCGGTGCTGTACGTAAATCGGTTTCTTGGACTATAGCAATCACTGTTGGTCGGTTTTGGTCAATACACACAAAAAAGATCTTTAACTGTCAACGTGTTCTTTAATTTAGTTAGAAACTTGTTAAAAAAATAATACATTGAAAGTTGGACACAAAAAGATGCGATATTGTTTGCTCAACATGACAGTTATTTTAAATGTGAATATTCGTTAGTAACTTACAAACATGGATCATCTTCACCATCTAGATATACTAAAACTTGAGTTAATGTCTAGGGCGTATATAAATCAAAACAAAGTAGTTAATAATCAAATTTATTGTTTTCCCGTATAGTTAATAAAGCTTTATTATAATTTTATGTAATTTCTTATTTATTTATAAGAAAACTTTATTTTAAAGAGACATGTAGTTTTTGCAACTAAAAAAAAAACTTATACGAATTTAATTCGTCTGTTGATATTAAATAATTATAATAGTACCTACTCAACTCTTTTATTTCATATTACATTACTATAGATAGACCATTGTTACAATCATAACTTTATTATTACTTTTATAAAGTTCTTGGAAGGAAGGCAATCTTGTTGTGTTATTTAATACAGTAAAATACGTATATATATTAAATTATATATTATAGCTATTATTGTGTACTCTGTGTGATGCCGGGGATAAAGAATTGCACCACCCCATCTCTTCCCGTGAGTGTCGTAAAAGCCGACTAAGGGACCATTCCAGAGGATGGGCAGCAGCATCTCTCCGAGGTTACCCTCAACCTACTGCGATCGCCAACCCGCCTGCCAAGCGTGGCGATTACGCCAAATACCCCTCATATCCTTGGGGGAGGCCTTTGTCCAGCAGTGGACGTTTTATAGCTGAGATGATGATGATGATGATTGTGTACTCATATGTATTATATATTTTTTTTATCTTTAAAGACGGGTATCTTTCGAGTACGTAGGTACCTACCTACGTTAAGTTCATAAGATCACTATTGTGCTTAAATTGAATAAAGATATTTTACTTCTTTTCATTACCTATGTACTTATTCGATTATCGGGTACAACAACAAAATTAAAAACCATAAATATTACACTTTTCTGCTAAAAAAATGTTTAAGTGAAACATTTGGATTTAATTGGATGTTTCGAGACTGATGTTAAGATAAGGTAAAGCCCGAATGTGGTCTAATATTTTTATTTTTATTTTAGTTTATGTTGTTGGATGGCAGGGTGACGGGTGATATAATTTAAAGATAGGTACTACAGTATAGGGGACGGCTGATAGAGGAGAGTGGAAGAACGGACTTTTTACGCCGACCCCAAGTAACATGGGGACCAGGGCAGGAAGAAGTTTAGTAAGTCGTACGGTATTTTTTTTGCAAATATTTAGTCGTCTCCACACAGCGCCGAGAACAGTTGTAGCGCTTCGTCTTGTTCTTCTTCCTCCACCTCTCCTTCAAGCCAGAACGTCTCCATCATACCTTTGCCCTGAAGAAAAATTAAAAAATGAACCAAAAAGTACCTATTCCACCCTACCTTGTTTTTAGGAACTTAGTATGAGACTAATTAAAAAAATAATAAAATGCTCAATCAAGTTAAGTCTAGTTAAGACCATGTAGTCTTATGATGCTATCCACCGGTCTGGGTTTTGAGACAAGGAACCCCAGAATATTGTTGTTTTCTTTAATTACTTTAAAACCACAAACAAGATCAATTGTAAAATTCGTTAAGTCCCAGCTGATAAGACAGGTTAAGAATATACATATATATAATAGGGCCTTACAAATAAACAAAGAATAAGGTCAGAATAGTTATTCCATGTTTTGTTCCTGTCATGTAAACGTCATTTCAAATTAGAGTAAAAGAGACAAAACACGGATTAACTATTCGGAGCTTATTCTTTGTTTATTTGTAAGACACAGAGGTCAGGCATATCATTCACCTTACGATTAATTTGTTTGGTTTGCGGAATAGGTTAGGAATAGGTATCGTGATATCGTAGTGGCACTATTACAGCACAGTTTTAGACTATAGTGTCCGACACATAACCCAGTGTTCGACACAGTAACCTTCTGTTCGACACCAGATTTCGTAGAATTTCATTGAAATTTTACTGAATGTCAAGTAGTAACAGATTGTCTGTATCCAATGGTTGCTAAAGTCATATGTCAGTTGCTAACCCCTATTTTTAATGATTAAAGGAAAATAATTTCGCAAGGTTTTGCAAGGTAGCCACCTTACAAGAGCTGGATGAGTGTAGCCGCGGATCGTGCTCAGTGGCGTGTTGCACTTGGAGGAGCCTTTGCCCAGCAGTGGACTAATGTAGGCTGATGATCATGATGATAATGATGATGAACAATGAATTACTAGTTACTTTGACTTTCATGAGCCCCCGGCGTCGGAGACGGAACCTGCCGGCTGGTAACAGCGCCGCAGTCTTCGCCGAGATTTGAATGCGGCCGGGCTGCAAAAGAACACCAACGTTTTTATTATGAGTTAGACCGATCCTAGGGCTCTTTTAATCAAGGCGTTTTGTGCCGGATCGCTACTGCCGTTCGTTCACGACTGTTTTAATATGGAACGCAATGCAAACTTGCGGCAGCGGTCCGACGCAAATCGCCTAAATCTAAAGGGCTCTTTCAAGCCCTTAGAGGACCGGTTTCGATTACCGGCGGACATAGTATAAATAGTATTGTACTAGGTTTGGTTGCTGTTGAGTTTGTATTAAGTACGGTACTGATATGTAAGTAGGTGTGAATGTACTTATACGTGACGACAATATTTTTTATGTTAGACCAGAATAACCTAAGAGCCCTAAGAGACGGTACTGATATGTAAGTAGTTGTGAATGTACTTATACGTGACGACAATATTTTTTATGGTAGACCAGAATAACCTAAGAGCCCTAAGAGACCTAATCGCCTCTGTGGTCTAGTGGCTAAGACCACCGGTTAAGACCCAGAGGTCCCGGGTTCGATTCCCAGCGGGGGGTACATGTTTGTGTACTCGGTTTGGTTGGTGGTTGGTGGTAGGGCTTGTTTGTCCGCCTGGCTAGCTACCACCATCTTATCTAAAATATGTCGCCATAACATCAATGTTTGTAGCATTGTTGTGTTCTGGCAGCTAGAGATCAAATAGCCAGTGCCTCACTAGTTGAAGATCCTGGGTGAAGTGCGCTTCCATCATTGACCTTATCATCACTTAACATCAGGTGAGATCAAGGCACTGTGCTAACCTGTTAATATATATATTAAAAAAAAAGAACCGTCTGTCTATCACATTTAGATCTGTTTTCGAATAGGTCTAATAGGAATTAGAAACGAAGCTGCATTTTTATTCACAGCTTCAAGCGACTATTTTATACCCTATTGATTGTTTTGCAATAAATATATTGAGTACTTATTGAGTATTGATTCATTTATACATATAAAATGTTTTGTCCTGAACGACTGTTGAATCAACGCACAGCCTAAACCGCTGATCGTAGAGACCTGAAACTTGGAGGGTGTGTTCTTTGTATGACGTAGGCATCCGTCAAGAAAGGATTTTCCGAAATTCGACCCCTAAGGGGATGAAAAAGTGGCAAAGTTTGTATGTGACAACGTGATTCCTTGGTCCAATCTACTTCAAATTTTGCATAAACATTTTTTAACAGAATTGATGGAAGACTGTGATTCGTATTTTATTGAAATTCATCCCCTAACGGGGTTGAAAAGGGGTAGAAAGTTATTTTGGCGGTGATATGCTTCGAAGTTGATATCAATAGGTACTCCTTAGTCCCTTGAGCGTCGATCGACCACCAGGCGGCTGATAACAATTAAAATTTTATTGTGTCTGGTATTCGCACGCTTGAGCTCTTAGTGCTTTTGATTACATTTTATTTTGACACACATGTTTGAAAACTCAATCCGATTTTATTCAAAAAAGGTTGTAAAATATAAATAAAAGATTGATTTCGCTGATAAGCTCAAACATTTTTAGAAGAGATTTTGCTGTTATCTGTAAATAGCCTTCACAGCGTCACCGGACTTTTTTGGGGGCGGCAAGAAACTTAAAGGGTTCCTTAAGCCACACTACTTGATCACGATCAAAACAACATCAGAAGGTTTCTACCTAGAGGGAATGGCATCACGCAAGCGTGCTCCCGACTCTTCTAGATTCTCCGAGTAGTTTGGATAGGATTGGGATGGCCTTTACAGGGTTACAATAGTGGTGTACGTTATAAGCAGATATGTGTCTAAATCAGAGTTTATACCCTAACTATCCTAACTAATAGTAACCTAACTTAATAAGCGAAAGTGAGTTTGTTTCTTTGTTTGTTTGTTATTTGTTACGCTTTCACGCGTATACTATTCAACCGATCATAATGAAATTTTGTACATATATTCCCAAGAGTATAATCAAAGACTTATTATTAAAAAAAACCGACTGGTTGCACTCTGGGAGTGCCGGCAGAAGTGAAAACTTGAATATTAACGTTGTGCATTTTCGATCACGTGTCCCTGACGGTCACGTGTCCTGACGCGAGCTTAACATTTTTTACCCATACAACGCCGCTAAAGAAGTTTTCACTTCAAAAATGAGTTTGTTAGTTTGTTTGTTTGTTTGTTTGTTTGTGTGATACTCTTTCACGCGTAAACTATTTAACGATTTGTTTGTTTTGTTGTCATAGAAACTGTCAAAGCGGTACGGTAGCTAGTCTTTATATAAAAGTCAATGATACCTCCGAAGTGGTTTGCATCCGACTGGCGGTGTTGACTGTGTCACCCACCAAGCAATACCTAGGTAACCGCAGCCCTAGCACGCCAGCCACCACCGATCCTGAATGTATACCTGAAATTAAAAATATAGTAAATTAAAATCGCGATCGGAACAGAATTTGTCTGAAATAATGAACACGAAAACAAAACACGTTACGCAATAAGCCTGTAAGCTCCTTATCGAATTTCTGTGCCGCAAAATAATGTAAAAACAAAAAAGTGATCTTCAATTATTATTATATCACAGATGATTCACTAAGGATTTCAGGAAACTCCACGGTTTAAAAAGAGTTTTTTTTTATCTTATAAAATAAATAAAATAAAAAAAGCATAACAATAGGTAAGTACCTAAATAATAATAATAAATAATAATTTTATTCAAAGCCCTGGTTAATGTCCTTCCTGTGGGTATACATGGTGTATCATAGGGAAGATCCGTGTCCCAGCCGTGGGGACATAGTTTTAATGAGCTGGTGGTAATTACTTACCCTTTTTTTTTAACTCTATCAACTCTCAGCTGTCAACGTTTACCTTTTAAAATGTTTATGCTCAACTTTTATACTTTGTTCAGTAGCTCAAGAGAATATTGTAAAATTGAAAAGTCAGAATTTATTTATTTATTTATTATATACACCGTTCTTTTTTAACCATGAAACTGAACAACTCCCCCCAAGAAACATGGGTCAAAAAACGAGATCTTTTTTTAACTTACCCATACAAACCATGCTCGGTCAATAGAGGCTTTGGTTAAGACGAATAAAAAAGCACGAAGTATACAACAAGTTTAGTACATACCCAAGGTGAGCACAGGCAGCGCGTTCGCGATGGCGAGCGCGGCGCTGGCGGCGGAGGCGGCGTGCGCGCGCCTGCGGTCCGGCGCGCCCGACACCAGCATGTACACCGTGCCCACTGTCTCCACCTGCAGTGACCATACATACATACATCATCAGCTCATTTATGACCCTACTGCTGGGGCACGAGCCTTCCCTATGGATGGATCGGAGAACGGGCCATAAACCACCACGCGGGCTCAGTGCGGATTGGTGGTTGTTAACGACTGCTAACGGCTTAACGTGCCTTCCGAAGCACGGAGGAGCTCGAGATGATAAATTTTTGATCACCCATCCGATGACCGGCCTTTGCGAAAGTTGCCCAACCTCAGCACTCGCAGACCGGGCGCGTTAACCACTGCGCCATCGAGCTCCTCTGCAGTGCCCACTAGCTCAAAAACTGGATGATAGCGGCAGGCCTGTCCGATCCTCAGAATGCCACTACACATTCACATGACACACTAAATGTGCACAATAAAATTGGCTCAAGACACCGAACTCGTAGAACAAGAGTTCGGAATCCAGTTTACACGCGGTCAATACCAGGTACCTACAGACGTACCTCCTCACACCTACGACCCTGCAACCCAAGTCGAGTTTCTAGCCTTTAGAGGCGTCCTCGGGTGGTTTCGCTCCCGATTCATTTTTCAAAGTTCATTTTTCAAGGTTCATTCTGAACCCCCCGGAGAATCTAATAGGAAACCACCGTCCCCCTCCTCACTGAGAGAGTTTTCGGTTGCTAGTGGCGGGTGCGGGGTGTGGGTGACCCTGTAAAGGTAGTTGGCCTTTACAGGGTCACCGAACATTTTAGGGGCGTCGAGAAACGGTGTGGGAAACCGGGCGAGAAAGCGTGTCCCCACACGCTTGAACGATGCTATTCACTCTAGAAACCCTATGAAGATGTTCCAATCACACACGGCTTGAGGAACCCTTTAAGTTTCTCGCCACCCTCAAAATATCCAGTGACGCCATAAAGGCCACCAGCAGCCAACAGCAAACTCTCAAAATGAAATAAGGCAACAGCATTCGGTGACTATGGTCAGTTCTATTGATGGTGCTGCTTCCCCAGCGCCCGCAGCTGCCATAAAGAACAGCTCAATACAAGACAGTTAAAAATAGAGAGTGCTAGGAACTCCTAAAAAGTCGCCGACAAATAAAGCGTGGGTATTAGGGTAGGTATCTAGATCACATGAAAAACACTATATTAGCACAAATAAGAAGGTACCTAACTACCTACTGAATTAGGAAGGATATAACAGTTCAAGCTCTCTCCTTCCCTCTCCTCTCTTCCTCTTTTAGTCTTTGTAATTCTGGAATTTTGTGATAGATTCTTTTCCCGTACCTTATACACTCTATGCGTGTCCAGCAGTCGGTCTATCCTCGAGTACAGGTCGTTCATGTAGTCGACAGTCTGCATCACGTCAGCACGCGACCCCGCTTCGGACAGCTGCACGCCGCAGAACAATATGGTGACTTCGTCGAACGCCTGGCAACGTGGAAGGGGTATCTAAGTAAATAAGCACTTTACTATGTATATAAACAAGAAAAGGGGGAGTTCTTCTTATCAATAAGACATAGGTAGAGTTGGTGTTCGTAGCGTTCAATATCAATACTTGCATGAACAATATATAATAAAAACAGGGACTATTAAGTTGCCTTCCAAAGCACAGACATTTTACTTTAGTCACCCATCCAGAATTGTCAAAGTTAAAAGCTAGCTAAATTACAAACCTAACGCGCAATTTAGCACCTCAAGCATGGTATATATAGTTTTCATGCATATACATGCATTTTTTGCTGGTGTTACAAATGATCAATATACGTAAAAAACTATCTACCTAATGGTTAGAGACTGTAATTTTTTTTAAACAGGGACTCCTTTAGTCACTAGGAGGGGCAGCATGGTATGTGGAGTCTCTCCCGTCCCCTTTTCCCAGGGATTATGTATGATATGATTAAATACCTGACAGGCAGCCATAGGATCTTTTCCAGCCCTCAAATGGTCAGCGACTGGCTTGGGTATCATAGAGTACAGCAGTTGGTCACCCCTCTTCTTCCATTGATCTCGCAGCCGACAAGACTTCTCCAGCGACATCGACCTGCAGACATACATTTTATACTAAACTAAACAGATAAAAACTTTACAGGTCGTACTTCAGATCAGAACTGATACATGTTCATATTTAGTATTTTTAAGATTGTTCTTTAGTAGGTTTCTCTATGGACGTGTAGTTTACTCCATTCCCTATTTAAACAGCAATCAGCAACTGTCTTGATGAGCAGTATTGCCTTGAACAATCTGTTCATATCGGCCTAGTGCAGGAAATTTTTTTTTAGAACGTAAAGCCAGCATAGGAGTATACGTCAGGCCTTATGGAAAACGATCTACCAACCCCAAGAACGAGGCAAGACTTAGAAGCGTAGTTTCACTGCATCTATTTAGTACCGTTTAAGCCGAAACACTAATCAAACAACAATACAAAACAACGATCATAAAAAGTTATATATATGGGACTGACTAACTGACCTGGTTTCGGCTTTTTCAAACAGCAGCTCTAGCCGGGAAAGGTGCTGCCAGCCCTGCAGCAACATCTCCTTGGAGAGGCCGTGACCGTTCATATCAGCCATGTATAATCCAGCTTGCCTGAGTTCCTCTAAGTCATTGAAACTGGAATATTAAGCATATTTGGGTGGTTTGAATAGTTTTCGTCTACACCAAGCATTTCTTTAAACTTGGTTCGGGCCTCTAAATAAATTTATTAAAATGATTATCATCATCATCATCATAATCAGTTCACTATTGAACACAGGCCTCTCATAATGCATACCACTGAGCCCGATCTTCGACTGTATAGTATAGTAAGTAAAGACCGCACACCATTTCATCCAACACTGTCAAATTTCTTGAACTTTTTTCATGAGCTTCAGTTCAACTATATACCATAGTCATAAAGTTCAAAGTCCGTTGAGGTTTGACAGTTTGAGGTAGTCTAATGTGCAGGCGTGTGTATAACTGGAGATTATGGATAAGGGCAGTGTGACAACTTGGACAAGTACATAGGGCTGCAGAGGAAGATGAGCGCGTCGATTTTCTCAAGCAGGTGTATGGGCCCCTTTATGTAAAAAATTAAATCTGAAGGATAAGGGCAGTCTAACAACTTGGACAAGTACATAGGGCTGCAGAGGAAGATGAGCGCGTCGATCTCCTCAAGCAAGTGTATAGGCCCTTTCAGCAGGATGGAGCGCGCGCCCTGCGAGCCACGGCGGGCGTCCCCTGCGCTTCGGGAGCGCCACCGCATCAGCTCCAGCTCGAAAATCATCGTCTGCATGCACGCCACCTGCAACAGATAATGTATTTTCAGGCTTACTTCACTCGGAATCCTCGACTACTGAGGCAATATTTTTATAATAGGTAATATTGTTGGAAAGAAAATGGGTAGGACACGGACAGTATAAGAATTGGGGGAAACGCCGTATCGCGTGCTGGCTCGAGTAAAGGGGGTAAATAATTATGGGTAGGTAGGTACTTACTTTATCCCAAGTAAAAGCTATTTTTGGTTTTCTCAATCGCAGTATTTCCGATATTGGTGACTTTGCAATGCGGTTGTATGGACCACCCCAAGCTTCTACTAACTGTAATAAAGAAGAAAATTAATAGTTTTATTAATTACCTTTTTAAACAATAACGTCGTGCGTTTACTTAAATGTCATTCATTATAGTAATATTGCAGGATTATCCCAATCAAAGAAGTTGACGTTATAAGTTCATAGGTACCTTATCTCCTGCCATGAGCACTTTCATGCGTCGATCCAGCATGACGGCGAAGGGGAACAGCTGCAGCAGCAGCGACGCCGGCACCGCGGGCAGCGGGCACGGCAAGCTCTTGCGCAGCATCAGCGACTGCACCTGTGGGTGGCGGTAACTACTGGGTTGTCATCATCAGACCTCTTGCACGGACACGATTCAAAGGTGTTCTCGGTACAGCTCGGGACAGTCCGAGCGCAGCCGTTGCGAGATTCCGTGTCCGTACTGTCCGTGATAGGCTTGTCTATGTGTGCGTCCCTTGAGCGCGTTTGTATGAAGCTTATCTTTTGCAGTCTCCTTATTTTGCCCTTATTGAGTTCCTTGCAATGAGGAGACCGGGAGCGATTTAAACGTCATCATCATTTCAGACAAAAGACGCCCGCTGCTGGACAAAGGCCTCCCCCAAGGATCTTCATAGCGACCGCATCCAGCGGCGCGGCCAGGCGGAATTGAAGAGTTTGGGGGTTGGGGGAGGGGGGGGGGCTTTGCTTAGTAATAGGACGAGCAAACTAAAAAACTTAATAAACAAAAGGAAAGCGCTTGCGACACCAAGAGTATCACGCGCGCAATCTCGAACCTGAAGTGGCGGAAAAACAGGATGTTAGATAAAAAAATTGTGTTTTGCGGGGGACCTTTGCTTAGTAGGTAAACTAAAAAACTTAATAAACAAAAGGAAAGCGCTTGCCACACCAAGAGTATAACGCGCATAATGTAGTACCTGAAGTGGCGGAAATACAGGATATTAGGTAACAAGTGTATAATCTCGAAACATAGCCATGCAACCAACTAAAGAGAACATCCGTGACAATATGCAAAATTATATTGACAAAGATTTACTTTTAAATACAAAGCTCAAATTTATTTTTGTAACAAACAACCCATTATCTCGGCCATGCGGACAGCACCACAGGCATTTAATATTTTTTCAGGATTTTTTGCACAGTTACCGTATCTGCCATTTACGGGATCATGTTTTATTTATTTATTTATTTATTTATTTATTTATTTATTTATTTATTTATTTATTTATTTATTTATTTATTTATTTATTTATTTATGGACCATCAACAGAGTTACATGAAAAAAATACAAACTATTAATACAAAGTTATTAGATACACATAACTCTAATTATAGACGGCCTCATCGTGCACCTAATACTAATTTATTAACATAATTATACATTTATACCTACACATCTAAATAGAACAGCCGTTGTTTATATGCCATGTATTGAACCTTGCTAATTATTAGGTAAATATAATAAAATTACAAAAATAAAATATACTTAAATAAAGTGCTTTAACATTTTAACATTTTTAAAATGTTGCCCTTGAAAGCTTGTAAGTTATCGTGGAATATATCCACTGTAAAGTCCTTTTTTACAAACTCCTCAATTAGCCTACTCAACCTAGGAATGAGTGAGTGGTGACCCAAATTGGTACGGTACGTTTTATGCTTCAGTAAAGGTATTGGATGACGTGGCAGACGTGAAGGCACGTTAAAACGAAAACTGCTCAGCAACATTGGATCATCAAGAATGCCTTTTAGCACTTTATATAAAAACATAATATCATGTACTTTTCGCCTATCAGTCAGAGATAGAATTTTAAAATTTTTAAGACGATCCGTGTACGGAGCAGTCTTGTCTTTGCCACACAGACAGAACCGAGTAAAACGTCTCTGGATATTACAGGTATTACGGAACACTCTGTATAAGGATAGTCGCTCGCTATCCAGTCTGATTCAGGACAAAATTTAAGCACTAGGCAAAATGTCACCACGTAAGAAAGCCTAACATCAAAGTGAAGGTTAATCTAAGTCAAATTTACAACAGTCGCCTTCTTACTTAAAACTCGTTCGACAATTTCGCGTCCCCGATCCAATTAACTGATTGCTAAATTAAGTTGGCCAGAAATATTCAAATAGAATTTATGATAAAAAGGGCCCGTAAAACACATTAATTGGATATTTTAGGTTCCATTAAGTCATCTTGTAGAAGCCACCTGGAATCCCCGAGAGGGGGTTTTAGTACGACAAATGAATTTCGTGTCTCCAGAGACACACATAAAGTATACTTTAAAATGTGCGTTACTCCTTTATATAAGTTCAAGGTTAAGCAAAAACAATGAATAGATAGTAGGTATCGGTTTAATATGCACATAGCGATATCAATACGTTGCAAATCGTTTAGTAACCAAATTCAGAAAGGATAAGTGACGATCAAATGACGTTTGCTAATTAAAACGTATCTTGAACTATCCATTGTTCACATTGTGATAGCAATTGATAACTGATGAGTTATCCGATCCGAACCCCTCGGAGAATCTGCTTACGTGATGCCGTTCCCTCTAGATACCCTCTGATCGTGTTTCGATCACGGCTTGAGACCTTTCAAGTTTCTCACCGCCCCCAAAAAGTCCGGTGACGCTGTAAAGGCGGTTTGAAGACAACAGTAAACTGTTAAAAAAAACTTGATGAGTGCTTTGAACGATTTCCATTCTCCATTCGAACACGTTAAAACAAAAACGAGAATATTGCTTATTTTATATACCTACCTACGAGTATTTTATTGATATTAAATTACTGTTGCAATGGTTTGTCAAAATTACATTTAAATTTTATGTAAAGCCGTTAAGCCTAGAGCTATTTATACCGAATTTTCTTTAAAAGCAAACATTGCTATGTTCTCCTTTTGTCTTACAATCCAACTGAACATAATGGGCCACGTAGAAAATTGCTTGTATAGAAATTGCCTTATTAGAATATTTCTGCCCTAAAGCCACTTCAACTTTATTGATAGACCAATACAATTTTCCTATAAAGATTCTTGTTAATTTATTCATTCATTCTCCCGATATTTTATACATAGCTAGAGCTACGACAGTGACGTGCAATAGACTACAGAGTGTAATTTAAATTTATAGAGCTGTGTGCGGGTAGGCTGTGTTTGTGTGTGGCTGTGTTGTGGCTTAGTACCAAAAGAATACTACATTTCAATCAGTTAAGTAAGTCCCTCATTTTGGTATTCCCTCATTTACTATCAAGCTGAAGTATCCTTACATCTTTATTTTAATCATCCTTAAGCTGTTAATGGCAATGGATACAATTTTAGAAGATTGAAAATAAATTAACAATGTTTTATGACGCTGTGCAAGACAAAAAAAGTTAAAGCCCTTTACGCTTTATAGGCACATTTTGACGACCTCCGTAGTCCAGTGGTTTGGACGCCAGTTTCTAGTGTTGCCATCTCCGAGGTCCCTGGTTCGATTCCAATGGGTCAATGTAGAAAACCAACTTTTTCTATATTTTCTCGGGTCTGAGTAGTTGTGGTACCGTTCGTTGTTCTTGATTTCCATAACACAAGTGCTTAGTCTTTGGAGTCACAGCAATATATCTAATATTAAAAAAATATGATATTTACATTTAATTTTACGCAAATATTGATGCGGACAAATTACAAATTGAAAAAAGAATTTGTGTAATTCGAATTCAAATTCGTACAATTTTTTCAACACTTTGTCTTTATTAAAAAATTAAAATTATATGTAAATAAACATAAATATAGCTTGCTTAATTCTTAACTGATCTTACAATATTTGTAAAAATATTAAGATCGGATGTTGATGACGTAGTTGTCGACATTGAATAGGGCTCCTTTGGCTTACAAAGTAAAAGTAGACAGTGTTGATTAATTTCGGCGAGTTGGATTGAGCCACGATAGCATAGTTGGTAGTGCACCTGACCCGGCATGTCATGGGGTGCGGGTTCAAATCCCGCTCGTGGAATTTTTTCAACACTTTGTCTTTTTCAATTAAAAAAAAAGTTTTAATAAAACTTACATAGTCACTGTTGTCGAATTCAAGCCGTAATACAGCAACATAGTAACTTCCTTCCATGCTCTCCTTCACCACGGATACCTTTAGTTTCAAAGAAAATATGTCCTCTGCTATCTCATATAATTGACCTGAAAAATTTTCGTTGTAAATATACCACTTAATGGGATTTGTCGGTAACCAGAGGGGAGAAGTGGTTTAATTAGTGTATATGACTGTGTTACTTCTTAAATTCACCCCAGACTCACCCATGAGATAATGCGTGAAGCCGGTCCTAGTGCTGCTGTATACAAGTTCGGCGCCGTGACGGTGCGCGCGCGTCAGCTGCATGCTGGGGGAGCGCATGCGCGGGAAAGTGAAACGCATGCGCTGGTGAATGTTGTCCACGGACTGCAGGAAGGTGCAGAAGTAGCGGCCCGTCGCACGTATCATAGTGTCGTACCTTGCGCGCAACAGACATGGAATTGAGGATTCTAAGTCAAGTCAATGTTAAGGACAAGAAGCCGCATCGAACAAGACTGTCTACTCAATATATCTTTTTTTTCTTTTATTCCGCGTAGGCGAAAGGTTTGCTTTCATTTCGCACGGAAGTGCACTTTACCTGAAATCTTTAAATATTGGCTATCTTATCCTTAAATGTCGGAATACGACAATGCTATAACTAACATTGTTGTAACGAAAGTGTTATAATAATACTAGTAGCGAAGCTAGTAAGGCGGGCTAAAAACCTGCCCCAACAACCAAAACGAGTTAAATAATAAGTTTTCTCCGCTGGAAATCGAACTCTGGATCCCTGACTCTCGTTGTTAATCGCCTCTCCCATCGCTCATTACATAAAGGCGATTATATGAACAAGGATACCCATCTCGAAAACCCAAGAGTGTGTGAAATTGCCCCGAAAGTCGAGCAACACAGAACAATTTTCACGCCGTCAGTTTAGCGTTAATATACACGCGCCGCAGCTTTTGGCCTTTGATAAATGATAATGCTCGTTGGTATTAACCAAGTCTAGAGTCTATACGTTCTCGACTCTGTAATTAATACTAATTATCTTCCTAAGTAAAGAAAAAAAGGGTATTTTAGGCCATAAATTGTGTTGGGAGCCCGTGCACACTTCAATAAATTAGGTAGGTATAAAATTTTCAAACTTACCCATAATTACTAAAGAACTTGACAAAGCATCTGCCAAAAAAGTGCATGACCTTCTCTGGCGTGCTGAATTTCTCCCTCATGGTAGTAAGTTTATCCGCGCTGATAAGGGACAGGCTGTTCTGTCTCTGTCTAACAGCAGCCCCCGAACCTCGGCGTTTGTACACATCTAACGCCAACGTACAACTGGTCTTCCGAATCGAGGATTTGATTGCAGATTTCTTTTTACATTCAGTATCAGGAGGTGTAGGTTTAGAATCACACGACGAACCATTTGTAGCTTCTTCCTCTGGAGTAATCTCAGGACTCTGCTCTACTTCTTTAACTTCGTGGTCTTCTAAAGTGAACGCTAGACTTCTCCTTTTGAACTGTACAGCGGTCACTTCTTTGTTATCATTGATCCTGTCCGTTGATTTGGTTGTGCTGCGTATTTCTTCCGAGGAGTTATAGGCTTCAATCTCTTTTTTCGTAACTTCAGTGAGAGCGTTTGTTGCTGTGAATGGGCATTTGTAGCCGTGTACTCTGCCATCGTTGTGTACTGAAGCACTCCTCCAGGAGGGTTTGGATTTGAGTGACAATTTCCTTGGAGCTGGACTGCCAGGAGTCGATGTGGTGGGGCTGTTGGGGTCCTTGGTCAAGATACGCGTCAATGCGCTTGCGAGACGCAGCATAAGAGCGTCGGGGTATTGCTATAACAAATAAGTAAAGTAGAATTACAACACCATTTTAAAGTAGCCTGTAACTTGTAAATGAAAATAAGAAGAATTGTTTTTGTTTTGTTTATATAATTTTAACGCAAATTTTGTTGCGAAACAAATTACAAAAACACAAATGTTGAAAAAATTTCCACGAGCAGGATTTGAACCTGCACCTTTCTGACATACCGGGTCAGGTGCTCTCCCAGTTCAGCTATCGTGGTTCTAACCAGCCCGCCGAAATTATTCAACACTGTTGACTTTTTTACTTTGAAAACCAGTTTGAAAGTTTTTGTAATTTGTTTTGCAACCAAATTTGCGTTTAAATTAAATAAACAAAACAAAAACATTTTATAAATAGCTTGCCTACTTCTTAACTGATCTTTAGTATTTGTAAAAATATTATGATCGGATGTTAACGACGGTAGTTGTTGACATTGAATCACCTTTGGCTTTCAAAGTAAAAAAGTAAGTAAATAGTGTTGAATAATTTCGGCGGGCTGGTTAGAACCACGATAGCTCAATTGGGAGAGTACCTGACCCGGTATGTCAGAAGGGCGCAGGTTCAAATCCTGCTGGAATAAATTTTTTCAACATTTGTGTTTTTGTAAGAAGAATTGTCCAATGTGTAGAATACAATTTTAAGGTCGTAATGATTGCGTTTCTTATTTATATACTTACAATCACAGGCATCTTAAATAAATTAATAAAAATCTGTTTAATATGAAAAGAAAAAAAATTGTTTCGTGTTAATACCTGTGTAGCGCTGAATACTGTGTTTCTTGCTCCTGACTCGCGAAGAATTGTCTCCCATATCTCTTCGCCACATTCTTGCTAAAAAAACCGAATAATAATACATTAAAGACTACGCAGGAACCTCTCTAAATGGGCTTACATTATCTGCCATTGTCAGTACTACATTTCTGATTAAGTTATAGGCTCAGTCATAATAACTAATTACGGTAACGCGTCATCCTTACCCTGCTGGTGTTATTTTATTTTATTTATTCTTATTTAAAAACTTTTGCAACATAAATTACATGGCGTACTTAATGCCTGAGGCATTTTCTACTAGTCATCTATATAACATGGTAGGTGCAATTTCACATCTAACAAGTTGCAGTCACCGTTTATTCGTACCTACGAATAAACGATGACTGCAACTTGTTACAAGCAGCAGTTACGTTATCTGTGCGTTCAGGTTCATAAAGATCATGAAAATACTAGTAAAGAGCCTTTATAGTTTTCGGTATCCCATAAAAACTAGTTTTATAATGATGGTTAAAGATAATTTCAAACAAAGTTGCAAAAAAAAGGTGAAGAAAAAAAATCCACGAGCAGGATTCGATCCCGCACTCTCTGACATACAGCGTATACAAGTATATAATTTGTTCGCAACAAATTTGCGTTTTGATACCTATTTGAGCATCGAGCATCGAGACAATCATAACCGTTAGTACGCACGTTGCATTTGTTTTGCAACTTGGAACGTGACGCTCCTAAAACTTGGTCCTATTGTTTGAGAAACGTTGAAGTTACATAACAAATAAATAAATCAAATTGAATTGGGTGATACTACTTTAATATTTTTTATCAGCAAATTTTTTTTGACACACTGTTTTCATAATGGCTATAGTTAAGTTATTTGCTTAGAACTTAAGGGATCAATGGAATGAAAAAGGTAAACCTTCACAGATTTCCTTTTTTCAAACTATACCAGTGTCGTCATTTCCCCAGTTTGAACTGTGCCGAAACATCAGATACAAGAGGAAACACAGAAACATAGTAATAATCTCGTTAATATCCTCTCTTACATAAGTATATATGTTGCAACACCTGAGTACAACCTCATACACACTTATGTATTACATTATGATGCATAGTTGCCATTGATTAATTACTTTCATTAAAACGGTGTTTCCAATTACTTAACAAAAGACAAGTATAACTCGCGAAGTTCTGACAGTATTCCCGGCCATCCAAAAGGGTATCAAGTTATTGGAACAGTGTACAATTTGAGAGAGGTATTATTAAAACAGCAATCAATCAGGAAATAACTATTATCGGGTTACGCCTTAGTAAACATGGCCACTGCTAATATCTGGTGGGTTACTCTTGAAACACAATTGCAATAATCAATTTCCAATCCCATATCTAAAAAATTCAAATGGCACTCTTAAAAGCGATAATAGCGCTACATTGGAATTGAATTGCGTGGAAATTTAGTGAACAAATTATTATAGAGATGGGGCGTTCCGAAATTGCGAAACTTATCCCAATATCGATATATATTAATATGAATTGTATTGAGATTGAGTTTGCGTCAAGAGTAGCCTACCTGTTTCGATATACTAGAAATACCGAACATTTCACAACCACCAGATTTACTATTAATATTTTTCTGTGGTTAAAAGTCAAGGATATCTTTTTAAAAAATAATGAATTTCCGTGAATTATTGTATCAGCCTCACTATTTTAACGCCTGGTGGCCTAGTGGCAGAGTGCTTTGCCCGATACCAGAAGGTCCCAGGTTCAATTCCCAGGTCGGGCAAAATGTATTTTCGATTGTTCGATGCATAGCCCGGGTTTGTGATCACCAACCCGGCAATTTGGCAAGCGTGGTGATTAAGCCATTACCCATTAATTGTAGCGATGACCTGATTTCAATAATGGAGGCCTTTGCCCAGCAGTGGGGCAGTCATAAGCTGTTTACTTTACTTTATTTTACTATTTTATGAGAACACCTAAAATAAGATATGCAAAAATTTTTAATTTTGTAGGTTAAATTGGCTCAATTTCTGTTTCACGTGTCATTAATAACGTAACGAACAAGCACTTAAACATTGCTACAGCAAAGATTACTTTGGAAGCTCAGTGTCTCAGTTGAAAGAGCAGTAATTAAATGTCATGTCAGGCCGTCAAGATGCTTGTCGGGAAAGTTAAGATTGAAATTGTTATTTACTTTTATTTAGATCCTCCCGAACCCCTCCCCCATACTATTCTTTCATGAAAATTGTTGGAGCCGTTTCCGAGATTCAGATTATATTTAAACAAGAAATGCTCGTTTAAAGGTACGAGTATTAGATAAGTAATTAAATGTGCTATGTTTTCTTATCTTAGTGGGGCCTACTGAAGATTCCTTCTCCTAGTAGCACTTCGACCGACCCATTCTTTTGTTTTGCTAATTTAAAAAAATTAAATTAACTGAAAACTTACCACAATAAAATGTTGTACACTTTCAAGCAGCCACCCGTACATTTTAAATTGATTTACTTTTCTAACCGTTCGCTCTGACGAAATTAATTCGAAATTACGCCGCCAACCGAGCTCTTTTCCACCGGAATATTTTGATACGTGACGCCTCTAAGGCTTTCGCGCTACTACTGGGCGGATAAGGGCAGCTGGCTGGAAGGCTTCCATTTAGTATTCTGCGTGTTTTACGCTTCCAAATTAGTACCAAAGTAATGGACAGACAATTAAGAATGGTAAGTAATAGCAAGTGCAAATAGTTACGTCATCTAAATTAATTATCGCCTCGGTCGTCTAGTGGTTAGAGCACCGGCGTCTGACCCAGCGATCCCGTGTTCGATTCCCAGTGGAGGATTGCGAGTTAATGTACTCGGTATGGTTTGTGATAGGACTACTCAGCTATATAAAAGACCACTATCATAAATAACTGTTTCGACATGACAACAATGTATGCAGCATTATTGTATTTTAACCTTAATTGATCGAAGGATTCAATTAACACTTTACTCTTTGCATGGAGTAATTAATGCCCCATCTTCACTATCACTACATAATACAAAACAAAGTCGCTTCCCGCTATCCCTATGTATGTATGTATGCTTAGATCTTTAAAACTACGCAACGGATTTTGATGCGGTTTTTTTAATAGATAGAGTGATTCAAGAGGACGGTTTATATGTATAATACATGCATAGAATTGGACCCGGTACTCAAGGCGAGCCGCTAGTGTTTATATACTCGTATATAAATCTTCTGTGCGTGTGTATGTTATTGAACTCCTTCTAAAAGGCTGGACCATTTGGATGCAATTTTTTGTGTGTGCTCAATTGAATTCGAGAATTGCTATTTACAATTGGACCCGGTAGGTGGCGCTGCTATAGGGATCCATAATGGGATACGAGTGTTCTTAAGCGGACGAATGATTCGTTTGTTTTGTTGTCATGGAAACTGTCAAAGCGGTACGAATTCCGCCGGTCAGCTAGTAAACTTATAATTTTTCACACTGTAGCGAAGTCATATCGAGACCAGATTTGTTGGTGAAGCTGGTTTTTAATGCTTGTACAAATGAAGCCCTTTCATACGATACCTGACACGGTTAACTTACTTCAACATTTGGACTTTGAATTTTGATTCCCTTGAGAGTGTCGAAATATAAGTTTTTTGCGACATAAGCGATGCGATTTTTTCACAGCTTCAAGGAACCGCAGACTTAAGTATATGGTTTTAATTTCAATTTGATATCTCCACGCATTCCTGAGATAAAGGGTCTTGACAGACGGACAGACGGACGACAAAGTGATCCTATAAGGGTTCCGTATTTTTCTTTTGAGGTACGGAACCCTAAAAACGCACACTTATTGAACCTTTAATAAAAGTCAGTCAAAGGTAGGTAAATAATTAGACTTTCAGCAAAGAAACACAAGGTCATTGAAGGTCTAGGTTACAGAGCACACGAGCACATATTTTATATATATAAATTGCCGCAGATGTTAATTTATATTTTTAATCGTAAATGCATTTTGATTACAAAAACAAAAGAGCAATTTTATTTATCTATGGGATGGACAAAAAGTGTTTTCTTGTTTGCCTAATCGGCAAACCAACCAAGTATTATAAATTCTTTATAAATATGAGAATATGAGAATACATCTCGCCCGTATTTGGGTCACCAAACAATATCTCTATGCCCCAAGACCATCAATCAAAAACTTTCCGGCAAAATTGCCTGCAACAGACAGATTGACACATGATTGTGAGCCTAATATGGAAACCCTTAAACGAGGGAGGCAAAAACAATATATGTAAGTGAATTATTGGACATTATTTGTATCATAAACTAACTTATATAGTTAAAGTGTAAGCCAAATCGTTTATTCAAGCCTTTACCGCCACTTGTCGACGTCATAACTAAGTACATAATTCAAATAATAATAAAGTATTGTCACAACATGTAACGCATGGACTTATATTATACTCGTAAACAAATAAATGTTTAATACAATAATACAATCATATTAACAAAACAGCACGCACGTCTCTTATTTTGAAATCTTTCCTTTCAGAGTCAACGGACTCTTTAAATTTTTTTATGAATATTAACTACTTACAATAAAAATAGTATTCGCAATGAAGACGAGCGTTGATACTATTTAAATAGAAGAGGACAGGGTTGTCGACGATACGAAATCTTTTAACGATTAAGTAATTTAAATGTTCTCTAAAAATCGTTTTAAAATCATCACGTTACCATGTAACAGCCATACATACCATGTTTTAGAAATTAATAGTGTTTCAGCAACATGTTAACGAACCAAACGATTACCAAAAGCAAAAGCGTCTTAATTTTATGTTAAAAAGTTTTAGGAATGTTATATGTTCCTTAAGCTGTATAGTGACCGAATAATCTTCGGAGTTTTTCTAGAAGTTACCCCGTACTATTCTAGATTTCTCGAGGCGTTCAAGCTTGGCGGCGAGGGCGGAAAACCAGAGAGCACATCAAAAAGCTACGACCTGGGCTCGGCTCGGTCGTGACGTAGGATATATCTTAAGAGTTGATCGTCATCTCCCCACTGAAGATCATTCTTTGTTAAGCGGTGATCGGAATGAAGGGGATTAAAATACCTGAAGTTTCCGACAAGACATGACTGAAGAGTGGTTAAAACCACTTAAATGTTGTTAATCTTTTCTATCGAATCCCGGATCCGCGAAATAGTTTTACTACTTAGTAGTGTGTAAATTACTTGTATTGCTGAATTTTAAAGCAATTACAACGTCCGCATATCGAAAAATGTGATTTTGAATTGAAAACGTAAATCTGTCATCTTAAAAGAGTCTATAGTTTATAGAAATTGCTCTCACCAGCTTATTATGCTCATTACTGCTGGGGCACGAGGCTTTCCTATGGATGGATAGAGAAAACGGGCCATAAACCGCCACGCGGGCCCAGTGTGGATTGGTGGTTGTTAACGACTGTTAATGCAGCCAGCACCAACGATTTTACGTGCCTTCCGAAGCACGGAGGAGCTTGGGATGATAAATTTTTGGTCACCCATCCGATGACCGGCCATTGCGAAAGTTGCTTAACGTCAGCAATCGCAGACCGGGCGCGTTATACACTGCGCCATCGAGCTCCTCCTTGGAATTGCTTAAAATACAGTAATACGAACGAGTAATTTTATGTTAGTACCTACCTATATACAGACAGTGTTTTAACCCCTTTCATTCCGATCACTGATGATAAGCAGAAGTAAAGAAAAATCTCTGAAGAAAAGTCCCCGTGTCCCAAATTGTGTCCAGTACTCTACGGTAAACAAACTAATTTATAGTATTGATATAACGTTTAAACCACCTGCGGAGCTCTCGTATAGCAATGTGTCAAAGTGTGGTAAGTTCAATTGAAAGTAATGGCTCTCGCTGCTACCGCCGGGAGTCCAATTCCGGAATAATTACTAGCGCAATGAATTGTAAACACCTAATACAAAAGTATAAGTCTAGTAAGCATAAGTATAAGTTATATAGGTTTTTTGTTTTTTGCTGGAAGGAGCAGCGCTAAGCGCAGTGGCAAATTCAAAATCCCCTTAATATGGAAGGCATGTTTGCTGTCGTAAAATGACAGTAATCCACGTGGCGGGTTTTGACCCAGTCTCCTCACATGGCACCTTGTACATCATCATCAGCTCATTTTATATCCCCACTGCTGGGGCACGAGCCTTCCCTATGGATGGATAGGGAGAACGGGTCATAACCCACCACGCGGGCCCAGCGCGGATTGGTGGTTGTTAACGACTGCTAATGCAGCCGGGACCAACGGCTTTACGTGCCTTCCGAAGCACGGAGGAGCTCGAGATGATAAATTTTTGGTCACCCATCCGATGACCGGCCTTTGCGACAGTTGCTTAACCTCAGCACTCGCAGACCGGGCGCGTTAACCACTGCGCCATCGAGCTCCTCTCCTTTTATTTTTTTTATACCTAGCTCGGCAAATGACTCCGCTCCACCTGATGTTAAGTGGAAACGGAGTCCAGACGCGAGGACAACTGGTGCAGCGTGAAAACAACGCAGCATCAGTCACCATCACCCTGCCGGCCCACAAGGTGCCTCTTCACGCCTCGTTTGAAGGACCCCATGTCATAGGAAGGAGAGAAAACGTGTGCTGGCAAACTATTCCATCTTGGCCAAAACGCCAGCATTTAAATTAAGAATTAACAATGTCAAATACATTAATAGCAAAAATAGTAAATTGAGAACAATATAACTAATTAAAATACAAATTGTCAATAATATTATGTCAAACAAAATCAATAAAAAATCTTATAAAAATTATACGTCTAAAATAAGTATTAAAATAAATGTCATAAATGTCTTAAAGAAATATTACTAACAATATTGAGTTGAGTAGGTACTTGTACTTAATGTGTTTATAGCGCTCATAATATTGTTTAAAAAAGCTGGGTACCTAAACATTGATGAACGTTGGCTAATAGCGTAAGAAACAGCTGAACATCTCCATTAATTGTGAATCAAAACTAAGTGACGTCACGTCTAATCAGAGAGCACTTGCATCTCGTGATAGTGAACTGAATAGCTTCGACGAACGCATTGGGGCCAATTACCACTCCACGCCCTTCGAAGGACGCCCCCATTCGTTAGCGTTCATCATCATGATCTATTCCAATGACAATTATCGTATCTTCGACCATTTCAATGAATAAAAATGGCCATTTCATTGGTGACAATTAAATTATTGTAATGGCACAGTTATAGCTTGCTTACGACGAGATTTTTAATTAAATTATAAGGTTAAATAGAAAAACCATTTTTATCGTTGTATGCGTATAATAAGACCACGAATTGAACTGGAAAAATAATTTTAGAACATTTGCATACAAACGTTTTTTTAACTAGGTAGGTAAAATGCTGTTTTGCGCACGGGTACTCCCAATTCTTCAGGGAAAGGACGGCTTTCCCTCCCGTCGTCGAGCTAAACACGTAGTACCGTTCTTTGTCTACCACGGAGATGGCTCGGGAACACGACGGCAGGCACCGAGTTCAAAAATAAATGACAAAATATGCGACACTGGACTCTTTTTTATTTTTATGTAAGAAAAAGACACACCCCCGTGTATGAACACAAATGCGACAGCGGGCGGTTATTTAGGACTCTCCTCTCCTCCTTTCCTATACTTCCCCTCCTATGCATCAACGCAGCCGTATCTTTCGAACGGGGTCCTGGTACCATTAATGCCAGGAGCCCGTTCGTAAGATATCCATTATTTATAGGTATTTTTTTGTATCCTTTTCGTGTTTATGTTACTTGAAAATTTTAATTAACATCCCCTACACGATAAAGACAATCAAAAAATGTTATTCATATATACATCCTTGTCACCTGAATAGTTCTTCTTTGGCAACTGGTTGTGAATCTCAGTTGCCAATGTGGCCGGAGGCAAATTAAGAAACTACATAGACAATTTCCACTTACAGTAATACAATGTTGTACGCACTGCAGCAGAATTCCGTACATGCTCTAAAAAAATACTTGTTCAGTTGTTTAGTAAGTAATTCCTGCACAATATGCTTTGTCCTCGATGACGGAAGCCCGACTGCTGGCGGCAGGTCGCCACGAATTGATATCAAACGATTAACCGACGGGTACAAACCCTTAAGTGCTTTTCCCTTAATTAAGTTAATTTGGTTGAGTAAGACGCATCGTGTTCATTTCTTTTATTATAATTGTCTCTGTGTAAAGCTGGTTTTAGAAAGTGCTGTTTTATTTTCTTGTGTATTTACTTTTTTTCGTAGTTTTAATTAATTATTCGTAATTATTTAAACAAGTAACGTTACAAATACTTCTCCTATTTATCATTGCAAAACCATAAATGTTTGGAAAACTCTTTAAGTAGATAACTTTAATAGTACTCGTAGGACATCTGGCATGGTTTGTCGGAAGGTGCAGGTTCGTGGACGATAAATATGCTTTACACTTCATATTAAGTTATGTGGAATTAACGATAAGTAAGCTGCGTTCGAGTTTTGGAACATTGTAAATATTTGTAAAAAACAGTTCTCAGGAAAACTAAATTCATTATCGAAGTATGGAAAGCTCATAATAGTTACATATATTATGCTAAGAATATAGCATTTTTGTTCATAGCATTGTTGCGATCTAGCATTAAGAGGTAAGAAACATTGGCTTCTCGGTAGCTAAGGATTCCGGTTGAAGTTCCAAGCTTCAAACCTCCTTTCTACGACCTTATTGACACTTACTATCAGGTGAGAGGAATGTTAAGAACGGGAAGTGGTAGAATAAAAAATATATAACTAATTTGTGCCGACATAAACTTGTGGTTAATATTCTTCTTTCATGTACGAGTACAATATGGACTACTACTAGTTAGACTATATTACACTATAAAAACGGTCATACCTTTTTTATATCGTGAGATTTATAGACGTAGGCACACCGACACCGAGTAGCGTGCGTATTGTGTCTACTTTCATCACATGAGTAAATATCTACTACTCTGTGTTTTCATTACATAAACCGGTCAGGTTAATACAATGTACGTACATATTTACAGTAATATTCAATAATGTGTACCAATCCAAAAAACTGTGTTAAACATTTATAAAAGAAAACTTTAAAATAATTATGGTTGCTACAGAGCAAAAAAATACAGAACTTATTTTATAATGTAATCTGTCATAAAAATACTCCTTCGAAAACACTGGGTACTTTATACGCTTACTATTTACTTATATAACGTTATTAACTTTAAAATAACCGAAAATTAAAAGTTAGCCTTCAATATCTTAAATACATTTATTTCATATGACTATAGTATGAATACAATCGTTTAAACTATTTTAAGCTTAAAACAATAATTAAAGTTAATTTTCAAATCATTTGCTGTAGGCTTCAATTTCTGATATCAAAACTATTATAAGGCGTCATCAAAATATGGCAACTAATAATAAGGTCAGTTGTTTCATAGATTCCATTTGAATGCATTGGCATCGCAATTAATGAGCATGCGAGGCGCCAATTGGGACGGCGGACCATCTCAGATTTCAAATCTTATATACTACTGACCTTAAAATATGTGCATATTTATATATTAAACATACACCAATAAAAATAGAAATATTTTTTTGAATTTTTATGTAAGTAAATAACCTATATACTGTCCCACTGCTGGGCAAAGGCCTCCATCATTGAAATCAAGTCATTGCTACAATTGATGCTCGCCATACCTTACACCACGCTTGCCAAATGCGGGTCGGTGATCAAAAACCAATTCATTAATTAAAATAAAATTATATTATAAGCTTTATAAAAATACTAAATAATTTTACTCATAAGGCTACAAAAACCGTTATATATTACTCTTCTCTTCTAATTTAATAAATAAATTTAATAGACAAAATTCAAGATAAATTCATAAAACGACTACATTTTAGGTTTAAAAACAGATCGATTAATCTTATTCCATTGTCACAGCGGTGTGAGCATAGGGATATCATTTTTCTGTATAAATTAATCAATAATTACATTGAGTCTCTCTACCTGCTAAGTAAAATTTTACTTAGATGCCCTAGGGCGAACATGCGAAATTGTAATACATTTTCTGTACCTATGTGTCAAACAAATTATGCAAGCAATCGATTAATACCAAGAACAACAAAAACTTATAATTTGAAGTACAGTCACATCGATATTTTTAATCTTAAGCTACGTCAATTTAAATCGATTTAAAAAAATGAAACATAACAGTGTAGAACTTATATAAGTTACTTACCTAATATTGTAAATTCAATATTTTAAGTTATTTTTTTTTTTAATCTAATAATATGTCTGGCTACACCTACTATTTAATTTACTTTTTATTAACTTGTATTCTAGCATGCAACGTTGCCTTTCTCAACAATAGTTTTATATAAAAGTGGAAACTAATTAGGCTTATGTAAGAACTAAGTGTCACTAGTATTTGTATGACTGTAACGCTGTTTGTTTCCCAATAGATAAACAAATAAATAAATACATAATTACAATGCCCGACTCATGTAAGCAGTTTGTACCTTTTCTGATATGTTTAATAACATCTTTGTTAACATACGGTTTCAATAAGAGTATTGAACCGAAATTGAAAGTGTCAAGCGGGCACCACGGCCGTTTGACCCGCCATTAAAAATTGCCTATTTACTCAAAGAATTGGTACTGATGATCGCGATCGGTACAACACTCCAAATATACATTAGATCGCGGCCCAGATATTGACTGAAAAGGGGGCGCCCAATTGACCAGTGCGTGGGACCGCATATCGCAATACTCAATATTTTATTGCCAACCATAAAATGTACTGTAATAAAAAGAGAAGAGGAGGACGATTTATTCTGACATTCATATAAATATCAGTATTAATGCGTGTCGTATAAGGGAGAAGGGTTCCAAGATACTCGCACATTAGGCGATCGGCCTGCAACCCATCATCGGAACTTCGTTTATGCTAAATGTGGCGTCTGGTAGCGAGTGTACTCAAAATTGCTGATTTCTATGCTCTGTCTCTACACCTTTTTGGGACAAAGACTTAAGAGTATGTATGTTTAAAATCAGATTGTTTTTGGGCTATTATATATTAAAAAACCATTTGATTATTATTACATATCTATGTTCTTATAACGCTTAAAAAATAAGCAGTGATATAATAACGAACGATCCTTAGTGAAAACAATTATCAAAAAAATAAATACGTTTACGAATGTAGGTAACGGTTGTTAAATAATTTTTAAGGTAAAATTAAACGAATTTATACGTTTCATTTACTTGCTACTTCTTTTCAATGCTCATAATGTTTTTAATTTTCACTTTTGCTAAAGGAAATTAATGAATTCTTCATCATCTTCATCATCATCATCATCATCATCATCACCAGCTTATTATAAGTCCCCACTGCTGGGGCGCGAGCCTTCCCTATGGATGGATAGGGAAAACGGGCCATAAACCACCACACCACGTATAATTTTTAATTAATCTATTAATATATACATAATGATAATGATAATGTTAAAATGAGTTGGCGTCCCCTGGCGCCTAGAGACGACGGGCGGCGGCGGCGGCGTGCCCGCGCGTGCGCATATTTAACGGTACCGTGTGTGGCGGCGGCTCATTCGTAGAGCGCGGGCGGGCCGCGCAACCCCATCCTCCACCGCCGTCATGGGTGAGTCCGAGAGCATGCCATTATTAACCCTGAAAATTCATATAGGTATTGGACACCATAATTTAAAATCTATTATCTTTACTTAAAAGCCGAGAGCCAATGAAAAGTTAGACACTAGTCCCGGTTAACGTGTAAGTAAAAGTTTCGCATTACCACGAAGAAAAATCTAAATTTTACCCTAAATCCGATGGCGGCCATAACAGCTGTTTCTGCTGCCGAGCAGTGTTGATTTGCATAGCTGTGTTCCAGCTGATCCAGAAGATTACGGGAAATGTAGGTATAAGAACTGAACCTCCACGGTCGGCAGTGTTAGTCTTCCACAGTCGGAGTCGCCACAGTTCTTCGCAGTTAAAAAGACGTCCTGTAGTAGGTGAACTTTTTTTGGACGATTCAAAGCACTTATTGAATAAAAAAAATATGACTGACTACGGTGACAGCTTTCCATCAGGCGGAGGCATGCTCGTTTGCCGGCACAGTAATATAAGTCGGCAGTTTTCTTTTTTTTTTCATTAAAAGTAAACTTTATTCATAAAAAACAATTTAAAAAAAAATTGTTTTTGTTTTAAATTGGAGTTCAAGTCGTAACAGCTTTATCAGATGGTGGACGAATAAACTTGGATAGGACCTAAACTCTAGATGTAATTAACTGCCGCATTCAGAAAACGTAATTTTTCTGAATGCGGCAGTAAAATTAATTAATTTTTTATTAATTTTAATTAATAATTACTTAATTCGTTTTCAAAATGTTCGATCTAAAATGTGTAATTGCGACCTTACCAATAAAAAATTATATGTGTTAATTTACCATACATGTTACTTGACGTTTCTGAGTGCAACTGTTTTATATTCTCTCTATCTGTTGATAAATTATATTCAAGTTAAATGCGACCAAAAACATGGCTTTGTTTTACAAAAGTGTGGTAAAACAACAAAAACCAAAAACTTTTGGTTAACGGTGTGAGCAAAAGTAGTGCTACGAATTTTCGTAGCAATAGACTTTTGCTACGAAACAAAACAAATTATAAAGTATTTTTTGTGCGTTTGTGAAAACACGGCGGTTATGTAAAACTCGCCTAATATGGTACAGGGGGGAAGGGTTACCCAAAACTCAAGATGGATTACATCCAATAAAGCTTTAACTCTTAACAAAACTACCCATCACATACCGAGAGATCGGAGCCAATCACCGCCATATCTGTGGCAGTATTTTCCGGTTTAATGGTGGCACAATTGGCATGTCTCTCTCTAAGCAATCTGATGCAGGTACTTAAAAAAACTTCCGTGTCCGGACAGTACCTGCACCAGACGAAATGTTAGCGCTCCATGTCTGCGCTTAGTCCACGAGTTAAGGACGCACCGCATGCAATCTATTTTAGTATCACTTACATTTTCCACATATTTTAGTTTATTATTTTAGTTCAATAATCTATGTTACAAAGCTTAATTAATAATGTTTGTTGTTTCTTATTTTGGTAGAAAAACTATGATAACACTTAGAAAAACTATGATAGTTCATTGGCACCTTTTTGGATTATGGATTATGCGATCGATTACACAAGCGATGAACTCATAATGTGTAGAATCACGAATAGGAAGAATCCCGATCGCGTTAAAATAACGGCTGTGTAGAATCACGAATGTAGGAAACTGCAGTTGTGTGGAATCCATATTGTATGGGAATCACGAATAGGAAGAATCGCGTTTGTGTAATCGATCGCATAATCCGTGCAAATGTTTGCCCCTGAGACTTATAAATTTAAAAATAGAAAAAAAGATCTATTTAAGAATATGCGTTGACCAGTTTCTGATAATGTTGGAATTATCGCTACGATTAAATTGTATCGCAATATAGTAGTAATAGTTTTGTACACTCCTACAGATGCATATAAGTAGCACTATATGCTGTCCCTATATGCTGCTTGGCTAAGGCCTCCATTATTGAAATGAAAGCATCGCTACAACTTTGTCTCTGTGGTCTAGTGGTTAAAACCACCGGTTTAGACCCAGAGAAATAATAAAATTTGCATATTTCATAAACACAAATGTTGAAAAAATTTCCACGAGCAGGATTTGAACCTGCACCCTTCTGACATTCCGGGTCAGGTGCTCCTCCAATTGAGCTATCGTGGTTCTAATCAGCCCGCCGAAATTATTCAACACTTTTTACTTTGTAAGCCAAAGGCGCCCATTCAATGTCAACAACTACCGTCATTAACATCCGATCATAATATTTTTACAAATATTAAAGATCAGTTAAGAAATAAGCAAGCTATTTTATAAAATGTTCAAAATGATTTTTAAAGCAAATTTTGTTGCGAACAAATTACAAAAACACAAATGTTGAAAATTTTTTCTTATCTTATTTTTAAAATAGCTTGCTTATTTCTTAACTGATCTTTAATATTTGTAAAAATATTATGATCGGATGTTAATGACGGTAGTTGTTGACATTGAATGGGCGCCTTTGGCTTACAAAGTAAAAAGTGTTGAATAATTTCGGCGGGCTGATTAGAACCACGATAGCTCAATTGGAGGAGCACCTGACCCGGAATGTCAGAAGGGTGCAGGTTCAAATCCTGCTCGTGGAAATTTTTTCAACATTTGTGTTTTTGTAATTTGTTCGCAACAAAATTTGCTTTAAAAATCATTTTGAACATTTTATAAAATAGCTTGCTTATTTCTTAACTGATCTTTAATATTTGTAAAAATATTATGATCGGATGTTAATGACGGTAGTTGTTGACATTGAATGGGCGCCTTTGGCTTACAAAGTAAAAAGTGTTGAATAATTTCGGCGGGCTGATTAGAACCACGATAGCTCAATTGGAGGAGCACCTGACCCGGAATGTCAGAAGGGTGCAGGTTCAAATCCTGCTCGTGGAAATTTTTTCAACATTTGTGTTTTTGTAATTTGTTCGCAACAAAATTTGCTTTAAAAATCATTTTGAACATTTTATAAAATAGCTTGCTTATTTCTTAACTGATCTTTAATATTTGTAAAAATATTATGATCGGATGTTAATGACGGTAGTTGTTGACATTGAATGGGCGCCTTTGGCTTACAAAGTAAAAAGTGTTGAATAATTTCGGCGGGCTGATTAGAACCACGATAGCTCAATTGGAGGAGCACCTGACCCGGAATGTCAGAAGGGTGCAGGTTCAAATCCTGCTCGTGGAAATTTTTTCAACATTTGTGTTTTTGTAATTTGTTCGCAACAAAATTTGCTTTAAAAATCATTTTGAACATTGCATATTTCATATTATTATTATTACATTATATTTTAGATTTCCAGTACTAAGCTACCAAATTAGAAGCTGTAAAGAACAGTTTTTATCTTCATAAAATTCCTCGGGTGATGAAATCCCTTTAAAAATATACGCGCTTAAATGAATCATTGTCATCATCATTTCAGCTAAAAGACGTACAATATTTTTTTTTTTTTTTAATTTATTGTTCAAATCATTTTGCAAAATCCTACTTACATTACAATAATCCTAACACGGAAACCTTGTAGGGTTTATCTGTGTAGGAGAGCCACTCTTAATACTTATAAATTAAGCTAATTGCAAACAAGAGTAGGTATGATTTTTTACAAAAAGAAAAAAAAAAAACTAGTAAGGTAGATTATGAAGATGACAATTTTGTAAGAAATGTTTTTTAAATTTTGATTTATACTTGGCAATTACCGTGTCCGAATACAATTTTTGAAGGTCATTAGGTAAGTCATTTAGATAAGCTGGTATTAAGTAACTTAATTTTCTACTTCCATGTACATTATTATATTTAGGCAAAACATATTTTTTAAGATTTGTTGTTTTTCTTAAGTTGTCATGTCTTTTGTATACATACAGGTATCTCTTATCATTGCATTCAGTTAAAATGGAATATTTAATTTTATCAAAAATATTTATATTTTAGTAGAGATTAATAAATTGTGCCTAATAAATTCACTTTAAAAACACCTTGAAAAATTAAATATCTTTAACATGTACATGAGTTATTGTGGTTTAAATATAAAAGCTAAGTATATCGTGCCGCGGACTTTTTTAGATCTACTGATGACTAAAATTTTTTTTGTAAATTATTATCATGTATACTTGTGTATACATCTCACTACCGATACAATACTGTAATAACTCAAATATACTGAAATTTAAATTTAAACCGTACTGTTAATGCAATATGGTAAAATCTCAAATATCAAGAACGAATTATGTGTTGTTCGTAACTGGTTACGAAGCTCCAGTTTCGTAGACGGCCGAAGCGATCAGTATATTTTGAGTTATAACAGTATTGTATTGTTAGTACGACATGATAATAATGTACAGCGTGCGCTGACCAAACGGTTGTCCGTTGTTAAAAATCTTATTTAATTAGGCCCCCAGTAGTTAATTAAGGATTCGGAGTGAAATGCGCTTTCTTTCCCTTCATCTGTATCATGTCTTAATATCAGTTGACACGAAGGTTAATCAAATGCTTAGGGGTAGAACGTGTACTATAAAAAGAAAATTTTACCTTTTTTAATATTGGCAATTTTTTTATGAGAAATTTTTACTCAGTTTTCTGATCGTCAAATGTACACCATGATTTCACATACCCTACGATAGAGGCCTCGTACCGAGAAAACATTTTACTTTCTCACCCCAATTAGACCCCTACGTCAACCCCCTACCGGGAGTCAAGGAGAGAAGAAAAGGTATTATACTAACACATTTCTCGCGTCTTCGTCCACGTGGATTTCGTATTGTACATACAAAATTCAATACTTTGATTCTCAACTAAAAAAAAACTTAAAAAATAAATAAAATATAATCTATGTTACCTACAGGGTTTAAAGCATTCTATTAGTGAAATATTTTTTGGAATTGAACCAGTAGTTCCAGAGATTAGCCTCGACATACAAACAAACAAACAAAGTCACAAACATTACCTCTTTATTAATAGTATAGAAAACTCCTGTACCTAATTGTCAGGGTGATTCGAAGACCGCCAATAAGCATTCACCGGACTTTACCCAGGCAGTGATTGGGAAAGTATTGTCTAGTGACACGTTTAAAAGCAGTTAATTATTTTAGTAAATTCCATGTTCTACAGTGGCACGTGCTTGTTGCCACTTGCCTACACTCAATATCAATTACGGCATACCAACCTATAAAATCAATTTCACTTGTCAACATTACCCAAATCTTAACTGTTGAAAGTGGCCATTGACATGATAGGCTCGAGCGAATAGGTTCATTCACTGCATATCGGTTGCTAAAATTAATTATGACGCCGCCAATTGATGCTGTCAGCTCTATACAGACAGATGTGGCACGACAGATGGACGCTGGGGAGTCAGTGGGCCAGGCTACGTAGCTATGGTTATCAACTGATTGCTTTTTACCGTTTGGCTGTTGGCGGTTAGATTTCGTCTACTTGATCGGAATCAAAGCGTACATGATGATCAGAGGTCGGAATTAGGTATAGTTATTTATGTACTTACACTGATTTCATACAGCGAAAGAATAAAGTGGATATGCCTCAAATCCCGAGATTAATTATTAACCTAAATTTTATCCTCACGAGTCTAGGCTAGAAGCAAAAGTATTTTCGTATCTATAAAAAGAGGCGAAGTATAAGTAAGAGAGTTTGATTAAGACTATTAATAATTTGTATTGTGAATTAATGTAAATACCTACTAATAAAAATTGTATGTTAATTATCTTTGATAAAAACATACTAAAAACCACAATTTAATGACAAGCGATGACCGATGTCTGTAATTGAGGACCACACACAACGTGCTGTGCTATATTCAAATTTTAGTCATGAACTTTCAACTCGCTTCTAAATTAGTTAATTAGTCAAGCAGTGTATGCGGGGAATAAGCAATTTGTTTATACGAATAACGAACAAATATATTAAGGAGCTCGTTGGCGCAGTGGTTATCGCAAGGACCGGTCATCGGATGGGTGACCGACAATTTGTCATCTCGAGCTCCTCCGTGCTTCGGAAGGAACGTAAAGCCGTTATATCGGAACATACCCATAATTAAAATGCTACGACGAACTGGACGAGGAGTCCAGCATAAATTGCTGCTTCAAGAAACTGCAACGCTGATTTCCAGAGGAGCCCTTTATGCCATCATTATCGAACATTGTCACAGGGTTTCTAGAAGGGATTGCATCACGATTTCAAACGTGTCCCTTCTAGATTCTCCGAAGCGTTCAGATCGAAATAAATGCATGTGAAGGCTTAAAAAAAAACTATGACTTTGACTCTCTATGTGCAGGTAGTTTGTCGTGGGCGGCGTGGCTGGCGCTGTTGGTGCTGCCGGCAGCTTGCAAGGAGCTGGCTGAGCTGGCGTCGCTGCCGGTGCCGGCTGTGGAACTGCCGCAGGCGCAGGACCCCGACCTTAACTACGACGACTACTCGCCGATCGACATTGACGATGAGAATGGTATCTACTACGAGTATTTTAGGAAGCTTTCTTCAGCCTTTTGCTGTCTACTGATGAAAGTAAGCCTCTCTTAATGACCGCCAACCATCCCAGTCCTGTGAAGTTCGCATCCATCTATTTAGCAAACTGGTGTTTGGGTTTACATGCAGTGCCTGCTAGAAGCCACAATTTACATAACCTAACTACTCTGTAATATTTGGCAAGAAACATAAGTTAGTCGTTAATTTAACTAGATGACCCGGTGAACTTCGTATCACCTACATATATTTGTGAAAAGGACAAATTTCTGAAAGAAAAAAATATTTTTTTTTCTTTTAATTTCCTTCTGTACAACCTTGTCCTGATAAAAATATACACACAAAAAAAAGAATTATCCAATTTTGTGCAGTCGATCGGAAGTCATGCGCGTTCAATGTATGTACATTGAAGTGATTCGTTTTTATTTATATAGATTCTTCGTGGGTTCACGTCAGTAGGTAGTGTAAAGTGGTTATATACGATTAGACTACGATTTCTTGCATTCGATCCGAGCATATTCCCGTTTGGGTACAGATTTCAATAGTAATTAATAATTGAAGCTAACGCACAGTGTTTTAGTATTGTTACCTCAGTCTTATCTACAATACAATCTATATTGTCGTGTTTTGCAAAAATACTTGAGTCACTGATTTGTACGCTTTTACAAGACTATTTCCAGAAGTACATGATTGACTCTCAACACGGATTCGTTAAATCTAGATCTACCACTACTAACTTGGCTAGTTTTACGGAGTACGTGGTTAAACATTTAGACGCTAATAAACAGGTCGATGTAATATATACGGACTTTAGTAAAGCGTTTGACCGGATATCCCATGATCTACTGATAATGAAACTTCAAATGTATGGCGTCGATGATCCATTGTTAAAGTGGTTCAAGTCATATTTAACGAACCGCTATTTTCATGTGGTTGTTAATGGTTTTAAGTCTAACGAATACAAAGTGTCTTCTGGTGTACCTCAGGGGTCCCACTTAGGCCCTATTTTATTTAATATTTTTATTAACGACATATCTAAATGTTTTTCTAACTCTACTGCTTTTTTATTTGCTGACGACTTAAAATTTGCAAAAGCTATCACAAGCCAGGATGACACTGTAGCCCTTCAAAATGACTTAGATAAGCTGGTGCTTTGGTGTGATGTCAACTTGATGGAGATAAACATTGACAAGTGTTTCTCTTTGAAAATTTCTAGGAAACAGAAAATACTTTCGTATGAATACCACATAGGAAATAGTACTATTGAGGAAAGGATGTGTGCCCGCGATTTAGGAGTATATATTGATAATAAATTGACATTTCTACCTCATATAGATCATATTATTAAGAAGGCATCGGGAATGTTAGCATTTGTTATACGTAACGCAAAGCTTTTCCGTAGAGTAGGTACAAAAATATTATTGTACAATTCACTTGTACGCAGTGTCTTAGAGTATTGCAGCGTAATTTGGAGACCACATTTCGCTGCACACTCCCTTAGAATTGAGCGAATTCAAAAAAGATTTTTAGGTCATTTGGCATATTCTAAGGGAATGAGTAAAAGATCTTCCTATGAAGTGAGGCTGGAGCGATTTCATATGATGGGCCTTGAAAATCGTAGGGATAGATTGGATCTTATTTTCCTTTACAAGCTACTACGAAGCCAAATTGACTGTCCAAATTTGCTAAGCCAAATAAGATTCAGAGTACCTTATAGATATCCGAGATCTCAGATCCAACCATTTTGCCCGCCTTTTAGAAAAACTAAATTCGGTATGAATTCACCCATATACAGAATTTGTAAACTGTACAATATGAATTGTGGTAATCTAGATGTACACGCAGACAGTTTGCCACAATTTAAAAGGAAAATAACCATGATTTAGCATATATATATTTTTTGTAGATAGTTTTACTGGTTTTTTTTAAGTAGGTACATGAAAGACTTATATACTATATATACTTATATTTTAGTGTTTAAATAAATATTTAGTAGTTTAATAGTACATAGTAGTAATTAATGGCTTCTTTGCCATAATTTGCATGAGGTGTTTACCTGTAATTGGCTGTGCATTTAGTTTGTAACCACATTGCAACGTGCCTAACGAAAAGTTCCAATGTAATAGCTGTTGGTAAATCAAATAAATAAAATAAAATAAAAATACCTAAGTATTTTGAAAAAAAGGTCTCAAGGCCAAGTTTACGGATGCGAACGGATACGAACTTTATGATTCCTGTTTGTTTCAGCTGTGCTTGGCGAGCGAGATTTCAGGCTGTCCACGAGTAAGTTGACAAGCTTAAATATTAGTACTTATAGTCGTTATAATAGTCACTCAGTGAGCTATGAATAATGCTATGCTCAGTGTTACTTTGAAGGATCGAATCCGGAACAAAGTAATTCGCCTGAGAACCAAAGTTACTGCTCGAAAAAGCTCAAAAGCTTGGTAAACTGAAGTTACCAGTGGACTGGTCATATGATATAGGCCTTATATTATAAAAGCAGTACCGAAGTCATGTTCGGGAACGGAGAATGCGACTCGGTAGTAAATGTTACCTGCGATTTAGAGCCACAATATACATAGCGTCATACAAATAAACAAAGAATATGTTTCGAATAGTTATTCCGTGTTTTGTCTCTTTTATTCTAATTTGAAATGACGTTTACATGACAGGAACAAAACACGGAATAACTATTACGAGATCATTCTTTGTTTATTTGTAAGGCACTTAGTAATTATTTTTGTTCACACTCAGTTTTGTTAATTTGCAGGTCTCCCACCTATTCGGACACCAGCGACACGACGTTAGTACCTACAACCTAACTATTTTTATATATTTCTTACCGACTAAGGAAGTTAAGTTATCTCGTGTCCCGTTTCAGTGGCCATATTATAGAGAAAATGTCATAATCAGGCTAATAAGACGTTTGATGTGGTTGTGGACGTTTTAACATAGTAGAATCGAGACCCTAATCTATCTTATCTTATCTTAGTGGAGCCTGCTGAGGTTTCCCTCTTGCAGTAACACTTCGACCCATCGGGACCTTTTGTGCAACCCCATCTTTTCACTCTTCTTCTGTAAAGATAGATGCCATGAGTTTGGCAACAATAGCGAAGAGCCTGAAGTCCTCCGGTTTCAGATAAGCCGACCCCAGGAGTCCCATTCCTTTCCTAGCCAGAGAGTCGCAGTCACCGGACACAGACCTTAATCTAGGTGTCTTATTGATATTAATACGCTCCAAATTCGTAGGAAAACACCTTTAATATTATTGTTATTTCTCTCTGCTCCTCTTTCTTGCCTGCAACATAGTGAGATAACAATAATAGGTCTGCCTCAACTACGAATCTGAAGCGTTGTCTCTACTTAAATAATAAAAGACATACTTTTAAAGTGTTTCCTTTTAAAATGACGTATGTCCCTTACAGCGCCGCCGCCAGCACCGATCCAGCGCTGCATCGACATCGGCCGCGCGTGGACGGAGGGCGAGCACTGGAAGCGGGATAACTGCACCCTGTGCCAATGCTTTAGCGGACGCGTCAACTGCACTGTCATACCTGCCTGCCTCACAGGTAACACTCCGACCACTCGCTTGTTAAAACGTTGATTGCCGTTCATGCGACATCGCGTTATCCCTGACGGAGGGCGAGCACTGGAAGCGAGACAATTGCACGCTGTGCCAATGCTTCAGCGGACGAGTCAACTGCACCATAATACCCACCTGCCTCACAGGTAACACTCCGACCACTTGCGTTAAGGTGCTGAAACCTTGTAACAGCGCTCTCTGTCGATCTGCATACAAACAAAAGAGATGCAAATAGTGCGTGATCCACTAAAATAATAGCGTTTTTGTAATAAGTGTAACGCATAAGTAACTTAATTTCATCGACGTACGACGACGATGACGACGGACGTTTAGTAAATGAAAAAGAAAATCATGTAAATAGATAGGTACTGTTTAGAGGTGACTTCAGATTTTATTTCTATGGATGAAATTTCATAATTTTGCATTTTGGAAAATAGAAATCTCTTCTCATTACTCATATTAAAATATATATATATATCTTTTTCAGCATCAAGATCGCCTCGTCCTTCGGTACCGGTTCGGGGAGCGACAGGCCCGCCAGGCGACGATGGAGCCCTGGGGCCCCAGGGAATTCCCGGGAACAACGGAGTGCCCGGTGCACCCGGCATACCAGGGGCCACTGGACCAATGCCTGATGTAGGATAACACTTAACATTATAATTCAAAAATTTTAGCATTCACTTTAGAGTTTCTCTTTATAATACTTTACTTACTGTTTTTACGTATATTGGTTCAGTCAATTGTATATAAAGAGTTTAAAAAGTACGTATCAAATTTTAGAGGTGTGTTGGTGTGTGGTGTGGAGTGTATATACGGGAAGTCGGGAAAAGCCGTTGTGATTAATTAAAAACCACCACCCTATAGCAACACCCTATACATTGCAATAGTAGTAGCAGTAGTACGCACAAAAACTTATCTGTGTGTAAATAAATATAGCTACATATCGTCGGTGCGCGTGCGAGACGGCGTAAGAGTTTGTAAAAACCGCGTATCTGCTTTTGCAAAATTTTGCAAAAGGACGAAAAAAATTAACATCTTGGCAAGCAAGTGACAAGCCCACTTCAAACTCAAATATTTTTTTGTCTTTCCAAAGGTTGTCTGAAAGAGATCACTCTTAGTGATAAGACCGCCCTTTGTACGTGTATTTTTATGTAGAGTTTTTGTCAAATGTTTTATTTTTGGTATACAATAAAGTTTATTTATATTTATCTCATAATATCTTATAATTTGTGTTTGCAGGTAAATGCATACTTATCTCAACTGGCAGCAGCTTCCGGAGGTGACAAAGGACCTGCTTTCGATCCGTACGCGTATATGCAGGCGTCTGTTGGGTCTCCGGGTATCAGGGGAATACCAGGTAAACCATTTTAGTATTATTTTATAAAACAATAGCTTTGAGGCCTACATAAAGAAATCTTAATTTTCTTATCTATAATCTATTATATATGTTTACCCTTCTTTTTCTTCTTCTTAGGATGCCTCTCCAATAAGTGATTTTTGGCCGGGAGCTCTGCATAGTTTGATCTTGTTTTTGGTACTGGCTATATCCACCCCTTATTTTTTCGCCAACACGACTTTTCTTTGCGACCTGCCCCCTGACTATGAGCTCTTATAGCAGTATTATTGCAGTTGTGGAAAAGAGACGCGTCTATATTCACCGCTACACGCGTCTCGTTCTCACAACTGCAATAATACTGCTATAAGAGCTCGTGTATACCCCCCAGGTCTCCTCTGTTCGACATTGTCCCGTTCCATTATAAATAAAAAAATTAATAAGGTTTAACAGTGTTTAAACTCTGTGTCTCGTGATCACGGCCACTGCAACTGCCAAAACGATAGGTACTTAAAAAGATATGACTAGGAATCCTATATAAGAAGGCTACCTATGCTAAATACACAACATTTCGTCACTTAAATTATTCACACTGTTTTCTATAATACAGTCAACGGATTTCGACTTCTGCTCGATATTGACCCGGCATGCTCTATATTGTCATACTAATACATTGTTCTTTTTTACATTGTCAAGGACCTCAAGGCCCTCCAGGTCCGCAAGGATTCCAAGGTCCACGAGGAGAGCCGGGTGAACCTGGTTTACCAGGATTACAGGGACCACCAGGAGAAAGGGGACCCCAGGGGCCCAATGGAAAAGACGTAAGACATAAACTATTTTTTTTCGATTGATTTTGATTGATTACGATCTGGAAATTATTCGGACATTGATTTTTGTAAACATCTGAATTTGGAAGCTTTCATCGTTTGTTTTGAAATTTATCTAGGGCACATCAGGAGAAGATGGAGAGCCAGGACCTCCGGGAACGGCTGGTCAGCCGGGTCCACGCGGCACCCCGGGAGTTCCCGGCATCCAGGGTTTGAAGGGCCACCGCGGGTTCGACGGCAAAGATGGCGCAAAGGGTGACCAGGGGCCAGCTGGGGAGAAAGGACCTACAGGATTACCCGGACAAATGGGCCCGACTGGACCAACAGTAAGTTTAATTTTCACTCTTTACTTCAGGAATAATCATCTATTGAATGATTGATGATGATGATGCATTGAATTGAATGATTGAATTGAATAAGCTAAATGTCATGACTCCTTACTCTCTACTACTATCTCTGGCTTTATTTTCTAGAATAAAAAGAACTTAATGTAGGTTTTACTTCAATTAAACATAACCTAGATCAACTTTTCTACGTAATTTATCAGGTAACTTGAAATAAAATCTTTCTTATTCGTAATAACACATGAATTACAATTTTATTTTGATTTTCACTTTACACAAAAACACAAGTAATTATACATTTTTTTAAGGATTTTTCTATTTTATTAGGGACCTGTAGGCTCTCGTGGAGAACGAGGGAGAGAGGGTCCGCCCGGACCACCCGGCATGAGAGGCGCAGATGGAGCAACGGGACCTCCAGGGTTAATGGTGAGTAGAAACACATTATTTTCATCTTCATATTTCTTAAAAGTACTATGTTTAGTACTTCCTTGCCTCCAAAAAGTTCACAAAACAAAACAGCATTAATATAAATGACTTTTAATTAAAATTAAAAGTTGTAAAGTTGTTCGTCTATTATTTAGCTTTGTTTTGTATTTTTTCTCATATAAACTAATTATATAAAAATTTATGTACAGGGCAACGTCGGTAAACCTGGTTCACCCGGTTTTCCTGGCACCCCTGGTATGAAAGGAGAAATAGGCGTGGCTGGCCCTAAAGGTAGTCAGGGTCTTCAAGGCACAAGGGGTGAATCGGGTCGTCCGGGTCAACCCGGTGACGCTGGACCTCCAGGTTTGGCGGGAAGAGATGGAGTAAATGGGGAGAAGGGAGTGCAAGGACAACACGGTTCACCTGGCCCACAAGGCTTCCCTGGGCCTAGGGGGATGCCTGGTGTTGCTGGTGATCCTGGATTACATGGCTCCAAAGGAATTCCGGTACGTAGTTGTCTTTTGAAGTTGTTTATATTAAAGTAGGGATGAATCTACCATGAGTCGTATTCCGATGTTTTAGGAATTTTGTTTCTACAGGCATTCAGAGACACTTCATGTTAGCTTTAGATTTTTCGTTCGCTTTGCTTAGTTACGGAAGTTTTGATAAACAGTGTTCGATGGTGACCGACAATTCAGAATTGGAATGATCTTAAAAATCTCGCATAAAAATTGGCTTTTATTTTGATTGAATCTGATTTTAACCTTGACATTTTAGGGTCAACCTGGTGAAAGAGGTATCAAGGGTGATTCTGGTCCTCGTGGTGAATCAGGTTCCCCAGGCCCTAGAGGCCTACCTGGTATAGTTGGCCCTGAAGGCAAACGAGGGAAACGCGGTCTAAGAGGCCCCGCTGGCAATGTTGGCCCTACTGGAGAGAGAGGCTTTAATGGTTTGAGAGGTCTGCCCGGGGCAGACGGTCCTATGGGCCTCAAAGGTCAATCTGGTGAACGTGGAGGTGTAGGGTTACCTGGTCCGAAAGGAAGCTCAGGTGATCCTGGCAGACATGGACCTCAAGGTTTACAAGGACCGAGAGGTACAATTGGCAGACCTGGTGTAACTGGTAAAACAGGACCTCAAGGAGAGAGAGGAATACCTGGAGCAGATGGCAGACCTGGAGAACAAGGACCTCAGGGACTACAAGGATCTCCCGGACTTATGGGCAGTCCTGGCGAACGAGGATTACAAGTAAATATTCACACAATTCTAACAATATCAGCAATTTTGTTTTTTTCTTTATATATATATATATAATATATTTTCTGTTATTTAGGGTGAACCTGGGAAAGATGGTGACGTCGGTCAGTCTGGACCCCAAGGACCTAAAGGAGATGCAGGCCGAGACGGTAGCCCTGGTATCCAAGGATCTCAAGGCCCCTCCGGCCCTACTGGAGAACGAGGTCCGGTTGGTCCCGCAGGACCCACTGGATTTCCGGTAAATAAAATTTACCTTATATTTTTATTAAATTAAGCAATACAACTTTTGTGTATTAATTTTGTTTTTATCCAAATCAATCAATCAAATTTTATCTTTATTCGCTAGTTTAAAGTTATTGAAATATTTCAGGGCATGCCCGGAGCCGCTGGCTTGCCCGGTTCCGCTGGTAAAGATGGCGAGACTGGTGTGGCGGGTCCATCAGGGCCGTCTGGGCCGTCTGGGCCTCGTGGTGAGAGAGGATTCCCAGGAGAGCGGGGCTTACCAGGCCCGGCCGGCAACTCAGGAGAGAAAGGCGAGACTGGCGCTCAGGGTGCAGATGGACTTCCGGTAAGATTTGCACTGAGGTCGTTGTTATCATAATAGCATACAAGTTTTTCAAAAAAAAAAAAAATTTCAGGGTCCTGAGGGTCCTCGGGGTAGCAAGGGTCACCCTGGTCCCTTGGGAGCCATGGGTCTACCGGGTCAACGAGGCTTAACTGGATCTGCTGGAGAGAAGGGAGAGCGTGGTGCCGCAGGACCTACGGGCAACGATGGGCCTCCAGGTATGACTGTATAATCTTTATTGTACGTAGTAAAAGAAATCTACTTTTTGATAATTATTTTAAATACATTTGTTGTTTTAAAATCAGCATTTTGGAATTGTTTTGTACAGTAAAAAAAAACCGTGATTTTTTTTCTGCTGTAAAATGTAACCAGCTACTAATAAACACCACGTGTAATGTTTTTAATCTAGGTCAGGCTACGGATTGTCTGTTGTGCAGTATTTCGTATGCACTTACACTAATTAAGAACTAATTACAACTCAGAAGAAGTGTTTTAATATTTCCATGGACGTAAGTGATGATATAACTTGCAAAATTATATTCTCATTTCCAGGACGCCAAGGAGAACAGGGTCCACAAGGCCCCGTCGGTCCCTCTGGTCCACCAGGCGAACCTGCCGAGCGAGGTGAACCGGGAGTGGCAGGTGTACCGGGCGAAGCAGGTGCCCCGGGCGCTTCGGGTGACCGGGGCCAGCCGGGAATGCAGGGATCTCCAGGTCTTGCAGGCCCACCAGGGCTGACAGGCATGCCAGGCCTGAAGGGGGAACGGGGATATGCAGGGACAAAGGGACAGCAAGGATCGCCGGGAAGTCCAGGTAATTTATGAGAGACTAGTAATGCCCGCGGCTTCGTACTTGTGTACAGTAAATCAGACTACCACGAACTGTAAAACTTCCTCAATAAAATTGGAACTCGATATCTATGGCATATTGTTAAACATTCAAAGAAGTTTAACAGTTTGGGTAGTCTAAATCAAGATCAAAGATCCTAAATCTTTCTTTGTCTGCTCCTCATTAATTAATTTAAAATTTCTATCATTTTACTGATTATAGGAGTGACTGGAGAGACTGGCTTACGAGGTCCACCAGGTCAAGCTGGTGCCACCGGCCCTCGAGGGGAACAGGGGCATAAGGGAGAAGCGGGCCACGCGGGCCTGCCGGGGAGGCCCGGTGATCTTGGACCTCCTGTAAGCATAATTATTTATTGTAAAAGACAATAGATATTTGAATCTCCATTAAAAAATGTTCAACCTTATACTGCTTAATTCTAGGGGTCGCAAGGTAGTACAGGCCCCTCAGGAGCACCGGGTATACCTGGAGCTAAGGGCGCAGCAGGTGACACTGGAAGACCTGGTTCTCCTGGACCACAAGGCCTAACAGGGCCGTTTGGCCCGGAGGGACCGAAAGGGGAAAGGGGCAGCGAGGGTGAAACTGGGCCACAAGGACAAAGTGGCCCTCCTGGACCTTCAGGAGAAAGAGGACCATCGGGCCTGCCAGGCATGCTTGGACCTCAAGGACCCCAAGGGCTTCGTGGTGCTCAGGTACTTAAATCAATTAAACAGTGTGCCGTTTTAAGCTGCCCGCCCATGACCGACTTTTTGTAGCTCCGACAATCGGACCGATTTTCCCGCCGAGGTTTTATCTTCGATTTTATGACCCCTTTTTGTAGGACGTGTGCGTTGCGACATATAATACCATACGTTTCATTTTCATCGACTAAAAAATAAGTCTCCGATTATCGGACGTGGACGGGCGCGTTTATTGATAGTATAATAAAAATAGGTTTAAATATATAAATTATAACAAAATATCTTTTCCAGGGTGAAAGTGGCATTCCAGGAAAACCAGGTGCGGACGGATCTCCTGGCCCAACAGGTCCTCCAGGCTTGCAAGGGCCTCCTGGACAGATGGGAGAGCCAGGGCCAGAGGGACGGCCGGGCAAACAAGGACAATCAGGCATACCCGGCCGAACAGGAGACAAGGGACCAGTAGGACAACCAGGCCAGTCTGGAACACAAGGACCACCAGGACTTCAGGTAGTTTTGGACTTAAATTTTTCCTCTTTTTTAAAACTTTTTCCCGAATCGTTATAAGTTTGCAACAAAAATGTTGCTTAAATTAAAGATTATAAACTTACTCATATGTAAATAAAGCTAGCACTATTCTTAAAGTAAAAATATAAGAACGGATGTTGATGACGTTGTTGACTTTATACATAGTATAAAAGACTAATTTGGTTTACAAAGTACAGATAGATAGTGTTGATAAATTTGCACGGGTCGGATATTCACGATAGCACAATTGGAAGTACACCTAACCCGGTAGGGCAGATGGTCAGCTCGCGGATTTTAGAAACCCTTTTCTAAATAATAGTTTGTTCGCAACAAAATTTCTTAACATATCCCATATTTATGGCATAAACTATTTATGCGATTGGTTAGGGTCCTCCGGGTGCTTCTGGACCATCAGGGCCTGCGGGAGAGCGTGGTTCAAGAGGGGAAACTGGCCCAATCGGCGTGGATGGACCACAAGGTCCGGCTGGCAAACAAGGCCCAGCTGGCCTGGATGGAGCTAAGGGCGAACATGGTACGTGGAGTCCTAACAAAGCTTGATACTTTTTAATATGGAACTGAGCTGGAAAATGATCTACAGCCCGCCTAATGGGAAAACCAAAACAGATACCTTTAATTTTTAGGTAACTATAATTTGCAAGGTTACATCGATATCAAAAGAACGGTAGAAATAACTTCTTGGTTCCTCATCATCCCCACGATTTATTCCACAACGATTCTGTTTCTGTTAAAAATTAAACTTTTTTAACATTTTGTTTTTTTCTGACAGTACACTTTGCTTTTGTTTCTTGTTTTTACTATGAATTTTAATTAAAGGTGAACGCGGAGCTGATGGATCGAAAGGTCATGCAGGCTTGCCAGGTTTGCCAGGAATGGTTGGTGCTCCAGGCAGACAAGGTGACCGAGGCCTTCCGGGAGCTAGTGGTTCACCAGGAAAAGATGGTGAACCAGGGATGAGAGGCAAGTTTGTTGTTTGTAGTTAACCATTTCTAAGCACTAATTTATTGGTATATAATAAACTAAAATCAATATCTAGCGTACCAAAATAAAATCGAGTGTCTGGTAAAAGAAATTGCAAAGGTATGTTTGTAAAGCAGTAATCTTTTAAATCTCTTTAATCTATATAAATAAAAATGAATCGCTAAATGTGTTGCTGATCGCAAAACTCGAGAACTGCTGAACTGATTTGGCTGATTTCTTTTTTGTTGTGTTTGATGAAGTCTGAGGAAGGTTCTTATGGAAAAAAAAAATAAAAAAAAAAAAAGTAAAAAATACGAGGAAAATAGTAAAAACAACAATTTTCTTTTCCCATACAAACTACTCTGTCCCCAGTTATCAAACATTTGACGTTAATCAAAACAAAACAAAGGCGCGTAATATTTCTATTAGACTGCGACAGGCCAATAACTTTTGACAGAAAAAAACCTGTCAGGGCAGCTATTAACATAAAAAAATCAATGTAACTTTGTTTTAGAGAAATACGGTAGAACAAGATTTGCCGGGACAGCTAGTTATTAATAAAATCAAATCCAGGAAAAACCCTGTCCACTTTTTTTTACTAATTGATGACTTAGGTTTATCAAAGAATGTAAATACCTATTGGTTGGACACGGTAATAATCCACAACGTGGTGACTTTTGCGGCTTTTCTTCATAGTTCATGTGGGGGCTTGAAATCATGATGAAAAATTAACAATATTCGTGTGAGATTGCAATTGCAATTAATTCTGTATTGCCTTGACCAGGATCACCGGGCCGTGATGGTAGCCCTGGCCTACAGGGCACCCCTGGGCCTATCGGTGGACGCGGGCCCCAGGGTGACGTGGGTCGCCACGGGCCCCCAGGACCATCTGGACCCCCCGGACCACCCGGACCACCAGGGGAGGGCCTGGCCTACGACGCTGCGGCGCTCGCCGCCATGTTGCAACAAGGTTAGTTTTACACATCCAAATATTCATGTCGTTTCACGAACTCTTAGAGACATCCCTGTACTATAATTTCATACAGATTTTGAATATGTAATACTTTTTACTTATTTATATAATATTAAACATTTCAACGTGTAGTGTTCGCGTAAGCTTTAAAAACATTGCAAGTGCAATTTTCTACCAAGCTACTACTCTTTGCCACAGGATCAGTGAAAGGCCCCGACCCACTCGGTGACGACCCCAACTCGATGCCTGCCAGGTTCTTCCGCGATGATATGTCACAATCAGAGCGCAAAGAGGTCGTCATGAAAGCTTACGAACGCCTCAAGGTTTCCCTGGACAAGTTCCTCAGGCCGGACGGCTCCAAGGATGCACCGGCGAAGACCTGCGCGGACATCAAGCACCACCACTCTACTCTGGAAAGCGGTAAGGATTAGAGGTTTGCTAATTAGATCTGTGAGTTAAGAGTTTAAGAGATAGCTTCCAATGTTGTTGTCTCCATCTAGTCTTATAATATTATAAAGAGGTAGTTTATTTCCTCGTATGCATGTTAATTGAAAGTTAAGGGGCATACTTTACAGAAACTCTTAAGTGTCCTAAAGATATTGGTAACTTAGATTATATTATAACCTAAGATTGGTAATTATTGACTATGTTTGCAATTCTTCTTCTTCAACATTAATAAGATGTTTAAATGAAACAACTTTTACGGATCTGACTAATTATGAGATGACCAACACCTCAGTCTCCCTGTGACCACGGACCCTGCAAAGGATTCGAAACGTCAGGATAAACATTTAATAATGTGTAAAATAAAATAAACGCGAGTAGATCCGTAAAAGTTGTTTCATTTAAATGTGTAGTGTTCGCGTAAACTTTAGAAAACAATATTAATAAGATGTTCATTTTGTAGACGTCTGTCAATACATCCATTCAGCAACCGGTGTAGTTGATCTATGCTAGATGCCTTCTTTATTACTTTTCAAAGAAAATGAAGCTGCTTTGATGTTACATGCGGTGTCATCCTAAATCACAGAAGAAAAAGAAATCTCTTTGTACTCTATCACATGCTGTCTGGTAAGCGCTGAGCCCGCACTGGGATGGTTATAATTCGATGATGATAATGATGCACTCTTTTTCAGGTCAATACTGGATCGACCCGAACGGTGGTGACATGAACGATGCTATTCTAGTGCACTGCGACATGGATAGTGGAAGCACTTGCATTTACCCGAAGCCCATGTCATCCGAGGAGATCGTCTATAAGGGCAAGGAGAGAGAGGTCTGGCTGAGCGAGATGGAAGATGGATTCACAGTAAGTGGAGTCTAATAATCTTCGATCAACTAATAGTATAAATGCAGTTTTGTAACTTGTAAAAGTAATGTACCAACGAATATGACTATTGATAATATAAAAATCCCAGAGCTTCCTATAAAAAACATGCCAAACTATCCAAATTTTTGTTATGGTTGTAATAATTAACAACTCAACTTGGTAAACCTATAACTTCCGCCGGTTATGATCAAAATGTTGACTCTCTAGAATTTCGTATGAATTCATTCATATTGAAGTTCATTTTTAACGGACTTCAGAAAGAAAAAGGTTTTCATTTTGTCTGTAGGCATATATTGCGTGGATGACACCATGAATGACACTGCCGTTTTCATTTGTAGTTTTATCACAGAAAGTTCTGATAGGACCATGAAGCTGTAGATATATTCATGGATTCATAGGACCGATATCTACAGCTTCATGATAGGACCTGATGTTTTGATAATTGTAAAATAGAGGTTATGTTTCGAATACTTCTTTCTTTACATTAAACCTCTTTCACTACTCTCTGTCTTAGGTCACCTACAAGGCCGACCACTCGCAATTTACATACCTCCAGCTGATGTCGACGCGCGCGACCCAAAACGTCACACTGCATTGCCGCAACACTGTCGGCTACTTCGACCCAGCCACCCAGAATCACCGGCGAGGACTCAAGCTGCTGGCCTACAACGACGCAGAGATCCTGCCAAAGGCTAACAACCGCTTGCGGTATAAGGCACTGCTTGATGACTGTCAGGTGAGTAATTTCTTTCATCATCATCATCAGCTCATTTATGTTTCCACTGCTGGGGCACGAGCCTTCCCTATGGATGGATAGGGAGAACGGGCCATGAACCACCACGCGGGCCCAGTGCGGATTGGTGGTTGTTAACGACTGCTAATGCAGCCGGGACCAACGGCTTAACGTGCCTTCCGAAGCACGGAGGAGCTTGAGATGATAAATTTTTGGTCACCCATCCGATGACCGGCCTTTGCGAAAGTTGCTTAACCTCAGCACTCGCAGACCGAGCGCGTTAACCACTGCGCCATCGAGCTTCTTCATCCATCCATAAGTAAGGAATAAGGCTCGTGCCCCTGCAGTGGGGACATAAGATGAGCTGATGAAGTCAGCTCCTGAATAATGTAATGCTTTTAAAATTTAAAACTTCATACCTTGTACATAGAAATTAGAATGTATTCTACTGCTTATATTACCAAATTTTATTTATATAGATGGAAAAAAATATAGTTAGTAGTTACTATATTTTGTAACATTGTTATCAGAATAAAATACGGTAGCCAACTCTTCGGTACCTGAGTAGCTTAACGCATACGGCTCGCCTGATAGCAAGCGGTTACTATAACTTATGGGCGTATGCAACACCATCAGAGGTGTCATTCACGTTTAATTGTTGATGGCCTCTCCCCTCCCAGTGGGACATTAAAATGAGCCGGTCATAAGATTTAAATCCTGATGTTTGTTTCCACAGTACAAAAAGGATGAATGGGCTCGCACTGTGGTGGAGTTCGACACAGATAAGTCTGGACGGCTGCCGCTGATGGACGTGGCTGTCAGGGACTTGGGTCGCCCGCGTCAGCAGTTCCGCCTGGAGATCGGCCTCGCCTGCTTCTCGTAACTACGTAACGACTTGTGTTTGGTTGGTTACACCCAACCTCATTTTATGTCGTTATCGTGGAGGTACAAAAGTGTGTGCATAACTACTTAAAAACAAACATAGAATAAGGTTGGGTAGCTAAAATTGCTATTAAGATGGAGACAAAGAAAACTGTGCATAAGTGTACTGACTAATTGATTCTAGCTATTTACTAAAATTTTTAAATTAATCAAATTAATTGGATAAACAGCGACTACTCGCTTAAGAAACCAATTTTATATACAGACTCTCAAGTCCGTTAAGCAAGCACACTGCGTGTTAACTATTAGTTATGTAAAGTACGAGTAAAGACTCGTATGAGAAATGAAACAAAACAACAAAACTTAACATGTTGTTTCAATCATCCAATTAACTTTAGTAAAAAAAACACAAAACAGTGAAGTGAATTTACCAAACGATGTTCGCTTGTGTTTATGCCGTAAATAACTTTCTATCCGGCGAGATGAAGCTAAGCGTTTTCAGTTAGCGGAATAAGCATTTGATTTTTCTTCACATATCTAAATATAACTAATTCTGATTGAAATAAGGAATTTTTTTTCTATTATTAAAAAATAAAATAAAAATTATTATTGAAATTGTTTCTGTAAATTTTATGTCATAAAATTTGTTATGGAAGTACTTAAATGTTAATGGGAGGAATAACGAAATTAATTATCTTGTATTATTCCACATTCAGTAATTGATTGTTTTTATCGACTTAATACTTAACGATAGCTACTGATAAGTATAATATTAGGTAAATATGCATTTAGATACTTATTATATAGTTACATTCTTTGTTTTATAAAAGTAAGTAAAAAAATACCAAAGTATTGTAAGATATATGTAAAATTAATTAAGATTTTTATAAATTTGAGTACTTATGTATTATTTAGTTGTTAACTATTCCTATATTTTGTGATAAGAAACATAGGATAAATAATAAATGAAAACATTGATCAATAATTTTATTGTCAAATATTAAGATATTATTAACTTAATTAAGTACTTATTTAGAGATATAAGAAAAGTCGTCACAATTTATTTATAGTAATTCATAAGGGTCCACCTAAGGCTGTGTAGGTACTGTGTACATAATGTAAATATATCTTTGATTAAGACTTTAATATACAACTGCCATAAATTAGTTATAGTTTTCAAATTAAATTTAAGTTTTAAGTGAAATATAATGTTAGTTAGTATATATTATAGAAACAATTTTGTAAAAGTATACAATAAAGTTATTAGTTTTATTTTCAACCAATCAGTTCGTCATAATATTATATTAATATTAAAACAATTAAAGCCATTTTTAAACAAAGATCCAACATTTTTTAATAATCACCGATAACATTCACAATATTTACAATAAAATGTGTGTCCACAATCCTGCTGCGTGGGCTATACAACGTGTAACAGAAAGGTGTGGTCAAAATGAAAAGATCCAAAATGTATCCGATCTACATCTTGTATCCGATCTACATCCTGTATCCGATCTACATCTTGTATCCGTTCTACATCCTGTATCCGATCTACATCTTGTATCCGATCTACATCCTGTATCCTTTCTACATCTTGTATGCGATCTACATCTTGTATGCAGAGTTACTAAGTCATGATTATTAACTTTAAAGTGTTATGCAATTTTTAAATAAATATTTCTATTGTGACGTCACATCAAAATAAAAAGTCTCAGCCCTAGTGGTTTAGTAACCTCTGTGTACTAACTTATGATCACTGCTGCTTGCTTACGCGCGACTGACGCGCATCACTTCACAAATATTAATATTTCATTAGCCACTGCATGACAAATTAAAATTAATAAAAATGTCTTAATAACAACGCATACAAGTTCTAGATGGGATACACTTTTGATCTTTTCATTTTGACCACACCTTTTTATTACACGCTGTATACAAATTCTCATTTACGAATAGTGTTTAAAACTCGTCACACCTTGCACTCAGAACTTGACTCAATATTTATTGGTTAGGGTGCTACAGTTTGTTTTGTTCAGCGCCGGCCCAAGCAAGCAAGAGCAAGTTAGAGCAAGTGTAGCGAGCGAGCGGTCGTTTAAGGCGCCCTGTGGCAAGGGGTGCCAAAATGCTAAATGAGAAAACAATTACAGCAAAAAAATCAATTTTAGTGGCGCCTTCTAATATTAACGAGTGATATCATTTTATTATAAATGCTTTACCCTAGAGCCAGCTCTGCTGTTAGTCGTCAAACCCAAACAGTCACCTCCTCATTCGTTGCAAGAGTTCTTCATGGTGCAGGACACGAAGGGCGGCACATCGCACGCGCAGGTGGTGCACTTCTCATCCACGGTGACCTCGTCGCCCACTGACAGCGTGGTGTTGCCGAACTGGCACTGCCCGCTGACACCACGAGCGTTTAACCCACGCACCACTTTGGACGAGGCGGTCGCTAGAACAAGAAATGAGGTGTTTTTATTTTATTTTATATTACATTAAGAAAAAGTATATATAAACCTAAAAATATATAAATAAAAAAACTAAAAAAGATATTCCAGAACTATGGACTCTTGGGAACGTTACCTCTCTGGATTGTCAGCCTTACGTTGGATTTAGCTGAAGCTGCGGCCCCTAAAATATGCTATTTACGACAAGGCAGCTCCTCTCATTCTCCACGAAGACGAGGGCGCAGTTCAGCAGTATCTTGTCATGGTAGTGTATCTCGATGCCACAGTTGACATCGCGGCTCTCCAATATCTTGTTTTGTATTGTATAATACTTACGGCACCTAAAGCTGATAGGTCAGCTCCTCTTGTTCCCCACGAACACAGGGGAGCAGTTGATCAGAATCTTGTCCTGGTATTGTATACTTACGGCATATGAAGCTGATGGGACAGCTCCTTTTATTCCCCACGCAGTTTTTATGGTCTTAACCTTATAATACTTACGGCACGTAAAGCTGATGGGGCAGCTCCTTTTATTTCCCACGAAGACAGGGGCGCAGTTAAGCAGTATCTTGTCCTGGTAGTGTATCTCGATGCCGCAGTTGATGTCGCGGCAGTAGGCGGCGTCGGTGGCGCCGTCCCACGCGCCTGTGCAGATGCAGCTCTTGTGTGTGTTCTTGGGGACAAACGACTCTCCCTCGCGGTACGTCTTGCCGTCGACTTCACAGGTCTTCAGGTTGGCTATTTCGTCGTTTCCTGGGAAGTGGAACAATAAAGCTGTAAAGTGACGATATGGCTGAAGGGGAAGCGCTCTTCACCTGTTATACTTAATAGCTGAGAAAATGGCTTTTATATAATAATGATATATCTACTTACTAACTCAACTAGTATATATTTCTATATTTAAAATGGAAAGACCGTGTGCTAACTACATTACATATAGCCCCTATACTAAGTATTGCGTAAGTATTTCTTCTAAAGGGTAAAAAACTGAAAAATTTAGATTGGAGGAATAATTGACACTTTACTGTCTATAGATGTTTTTTTTTTATAAAAAATATTATTATTCATGCGCTGTTAACACATTAATTAAAATTCGGTTCAGTCTTTAAGTTAATGTGATATAAGTATTTATTTTTTTAATAATTTCATCTAGCAAATTTAGCAAGGTATTTGGAGGGATTCTATTGGTAACTTTTACGTCTAAGGATCGCTCATAGGTAGAAATCGATTTCTTAAGTTCGAGCCAATACACATTATTTAGTGTTCATTATACGAGAACATCTTTTTTTATGATCTATTGTTACAATAGAACTATGCCAATAGATCATTTTCATGTCCTGTTTTAAACTAATTCTCTGTCCTAAAAGGCACTGCTTAATAGCAGGATACATGCATTTGCGAGCAAGTCGCATTCTAGTGTGTTATTGACAACAAAACAAAGAGCTATCGAGCTATAGTCTATTTTATTATATGGGTATGATAGAAGCGTAGAAGAGGACACCCTTTTTTATTTCTTTAATGAGTTAGGAGGTTTACACAACTGCCATCTTTCAGTTGGAATTAAGGTTTTATTACAAATAAAAAAAAAACATTTTTTTTAAAGACTGAATCTTTCAAAAAGTACTAAAGAACTTCTAATGTCATTGAGCATTACCCAAGTTTTACCACAGACGACGACTGGCAAGTGCCGCAGCAGAACTCAAAGTTTTATACGCTGCGTCTGACGTACTGCCTCAGATTTCCGTCGAACTCTCCACGCAGTCCACTGTGTCATGCCCGCCGTTGGTATATTGGGTATTACCACAGACGTTGCCAGTGCTGCAGCAGGAGTCCAGGTCGTAGGTGCTGACGCACTGCCGCAGGTCTTCGTCAAACATCTCCGTACGGCCCGCAGAGGCACGCCCGTCGCGTGTGTTTTGTTAATGCAATCAATCATGTAGAGTGCCATTGGGTCTTACCACAGACGTTGCCAGTGCTGCAGCAGGACTCCAGGTCGTAGGTGCCGACGCACTGCCGCAGATCCCCGTCGAACACCTCCACGCAGTCCACTGCGGCACACTCGAAGCGTGGTCCGCCCGCCGCACGGCACCGGCATGCTTGCGAACATGGGTTGCTGATCAGGTTCTGCGGGATGGTGGACCGGTCGCTGTAGGGGACGCCTCTGGAAATGTTTTTGGAAGGATAGAGATAATTGCTTTAAAAAATTAACTTACACCTCTCTGTGACCACGCAAATAAAGGGTTCGAAATATCATAACATTTTTCTCGTTACCACATAGTAATCGATTATACCTTAGGCAGCCAGGTTATGAATGAGCACAATTGTGTTGAATGTATTTCGGCATGTAAATTCATTTCCATTCTAAACATCACAATAGGACTAAGTAGGTAAGTTATATGTAAGAGCATGGACTAATAAGAGTAAATACATAAGTTAAGGTTTATTTTTTGTAATGTATGTCATTTTATTTTGTCATGTATTTAATTTAACAGTGTGCAATTCTTGCTTGATTCAAATAAATCAGAAATTATATAATATTTGAAATAAGCGTTAGTAGGTCCGGATTAAAGATTTTGTTTTTATAAAAGTACCATTTTGTCACCTATTTTTAAGTTGCATCATTGTTATTGCTAAATTTACAGGGTTTTAAGTAAATCTAGATGATCAATATTAACTATCACATTCATTGGTCATCATGGAGACTCTGTTAAAGTTTTTTTATGACATAAATTGATTAGAGACATTAGCTGTTGTAGTTCCAAGTCCGCATAATCAAACTATGACTAAGATCTTTATGTAAACACGAAATCTTTATATATATAAATCTTCTGTGCGTGTGTATGTTATTGAACTCCTTCTAAACGGCTGGACCGATTTGGATGAAATTTTCTATGTGTGTTCAAGTAGATTCGAGAATGGTTTAGATTCACAATTGTACCCGGTAGGTGGCGCTGCTATAGGGGTCCATCATGGGATTCGGGTGTTCTTAGACGATTGGTCGTTTTGTTGTCATGAAAACTGTCAAAGCGGTACGAAGTCCGCCGGTCAGATAGTATGCAATAAATATATTTGTATTTGACAAATACTTACTCCTACACATATTCTGGCTTAATTGACATAGCTGTGCGTGTAACAAGATAATGCACTTAAAAGTTAGGTAAGAAGCCATTCAACATTCGAAATAGCTTTATTTGCTGTACATAAGGTTTTCGTACGCCCCACCTCAATATTCCATTTTGTATAGCATTACGCCAGATTAGCTTTGCGAATATATTTTTAGTGCTATACTACTGTTTGTGGGTTTTGTTGCCATAATTTTTCACTTCTTTCACAATAAGTTTGCGTTGCGTTTGAGTATGTGAGTTACTTGCATAATGTGGGCTCATTGGAACCTGGGAATAAAATAGAGGGGAATGTTTTATAAATTTCACCGGTGATCTCGCAATTAGAGTGACAACAAATAAACTATGAATTGAAATAATGTTTGCATACCATTTAAACATTTTCGGCGTCAAAAATTAGTTACCTGTGGCTTTGAATAAGAGTGAGAAGGAGTAATCTTAATTGATGTCGTAGAGTGAGAATAAGTCACCAGTTTAAAAATCGTATTCCAGGGCCTCTGGATTTCGGGTCGAGCGGTATGCCACCCGGCCACCGAGGCGTTAATGTAGGCAACATATTTAAATACATTTATTAATTGCGCCGAAGATGCGAAGGCCGAGGCGTCGTCGGTCGCGGTACGTGGTGTCGCGACGCGTTTTTGCTCCTCTTGACCCTTGACGAAAAAACATTGGTCATTTCTCAGACGAGGCCAAGGAGACGGACTGTTGTCGCAGCGAACGACAGTTTTTGGAGTAATTTATTATGTATTTAACCTTTATAAACCTCAAGCATCTAGTCCACCACGCGAGAATCTGTTCTGATTGTGACTGGCCGATTTCCAGGCAGACCTTTTCGCGAGCGAACTCTTTTAACTTTTAACCAGTTTACTGTTTAGGGATGGATTATTTAGTACGATCAGTGTTGCCAGCACTCAAAATCCAAAATCGGTAGAAATTACCTTTCCAAATCGGTAGGTAGATTATCGAAAAATCGGTAATTTTAGAAAAAAACACTGGACGAGAGTATGGGAATGCTTAGTGCTATAAACACCTAAATGAGACGTTTTTATAGTGTATGGGTTAAATTCTTGAATGTCTAACATTCTTGTTAACCCACGTATACGTATGTATATAGGAAACTAAAATGCTTATGTTAGGTATGCGCAACATAGCATTCAACAATTTCAACAACCTGAGCATCTGTTCGGAATATGATACTGAAGCACTGGCTGTCTTATCTCTAGCTGCCGGAACACAACAATGCTATAAACCTTGATGTTATCGCGACATATTTAGATAAGATGGTCGTCAAGATCTACCACCAACCAAACCGAGTACACAAAAATCGGACCCGGGTTTTTACCACTAGACCAGATAATTTTGAGCCTATATTCCATTATAAGTAAGAGAGGTTTCAACTGGCATTCGAATTACCAATGAGCTTGACACATATTTACGGTCACCCATCCGGCACCGACTCTACTGTATGGCAGCTTAGCATTTACGATCGGGTTTTCTAAGTTACCAAACGAATACCGAATGAAACCATTGACGGTCGCTACAACCAAAAAAATTACAAAAATATGAACACTTCCAAAAACAAAATAGGTTTAATTAAACAGTTGCTGTAACAAAAAAAAACACTGAGTCATGACGTCATCGTTTTGTGCTTCAAACGTCATCGCAATTATTGAAAACACAATCTAATTAATAGTAATGAAATTTGTGATGATATCTTTTGTTTTGTTTTGTTGAGGAGCTCGATGGCGCAGTGGTTAACGCGCCCGGTCTGCCATGGCCGAGGTTAAGCAACTTTCGCAAAGGCCGGTCATCGGATGGGCGACTAAAAATTTGTCATCTCGAGCTTCTCCGTGCTTCGGAAGGCACGTAAAGCCGTTGCTCCCGGCTGCATTAGCAGTCGTTAATAACCACCAATCCGCACTGGGCCCGCGTGGTGGTTTATGGCCCGTTCTCCCTATCCATCCATAGGGAAGGCTCGTGCCCCAGCAGTGGGGACATAAAATGGGCTGATGATGATCTTTTGTTTATTTACTTGTAGTAGCACATGGTAGGGTCCGGGTGCAGGTCCGGGCAGTCGAAGGCGTCCGGGCAGAGCGTGGAGTTGTCAGCCCGCGGCACGGGCGTGCAGCCCAGCTCCGTGTAGAAGCCGGCCAGCTCGCATTCGCCCGCCATGTCGGCCCACACGCTGCCCAACACTGGGAAGTAGAAATGTTTTAATTTACCTACGACTTTTTATTACCTACACGTAAGCACTAGACCCTCTAACCTGATGTTAAATGACTATAAGTCCGAAGATGGAATTGGAACTGCAATTCAGTCGGGATACTCAACTACTGAGGTAGTGACAAGAAAGATGTCATATCATATCATATCATATCATATCATATCATATCATATCATTTCATTTCATTTATTGCCACGTGTTGGTATGTACATACATAGATCATAAAAAAACAAAATCCCATAAACATGACCCATGAAAAGGTATCGCAAATTTCAATCTTTTAAAAAACAAAAAAAAAATGTTGGTAATTATATTTTAACTAAAACTTCTAAAAATGAAAAGCAAAATGTTATTTTATATTGATGTAATAGAATAGGAACGATGAGGAGCTTGATGGCGTATACGCGCTCTTTCTGCCAATGCTGAAGCTATAGGAACTTTCGCAAAGGCCGGTCAACGGATAAGTGAACAAAAATTTTTCATCTCGAGCTCCTCCGTGCCTCGGCAAGCACGTAATGTCCCGCCTGCATTACCAGTCGTTCACAACCACCAATCCTCACTGGGCTTTCGTGGTGGTCTATGACCCGTATTTCCATCCATAGGAAAGGCTCATGCCCCAGCAGAAGTGGGGACATACAATGAGATGGTGATGACAATAAGCAAGATATAATATAAGATCAGGTAAAAGTTGGGTTTTTTTATATTAACGGGTAAGCACAGTGCCTTGACCTCACCTGATGTTAAAGTGATGATAAGGCCAATGATGGAAGCGCACTTTACCCAGGAATCTCAACTAGTGAGGCACTGGCTATCTTATCTCAAGCTGCCGGAACACAGCAATGCTACAAACATTGATGTTATGGCGACACATTTCGATAAGATGGTGGTAGGTAGCCAGACGGACAAACAAGCCCTACCACCAACCAAACCGAGTACCTACACAAACATATACCCGTGGGTCTAAACCGGTGGTCTTAACCACTAGACCACAGAAGCGGTTAAAATATAGGCAAATTAGAATATAGGCGAAATGTAATAGGGTAAATCTGCATGAGATTGTATGAAGACAAAAACACACAAAAGCCCATATAAAAACTCATTTACCTCGCAAAGCTAAGTTTTTTTACAATGATAAAAGAAACAAAAGGCGGAGCAAAAAACACTGTGAATGTTGTTTCGTACATAAATTGCGCGTTGACCACTGCTTTCTACAATGGCAATGAAGCTAAACTAATATTTTATTTTATGATACCGTGCCGGCAAACAAGCGACAACGGTGATAAAAAGCAGGCATTGAAACTCGAGGGCGATTGCGACAAACCCTTGTCTATACTAATATTATAAAGAGGAAACCTTTGTATTTTTGTATGTATGTATGTATGTATGTATGTATGTACGTGACTCCCTCGCATGTTCGCGGTACTTCACTTCATGTGGGGGCTGCTGCGGCAAGCGCTGAAAATCGTAACGGCTCAAATACGCAAACCTAAGTCGAAATTATTTATTTGTTCCGTTTGCGGTGGAAACAATGGGTCTATGGAGGCCGGAGGCAAAGCAGTGCTTGCCTTATTGAGGCCTCCGGTGACAGGAAGGCTGGCAGCTACCTCTGCCAGCGTATTAGTTTGGCAATCCAAAGGGGCAATGTTGCCAGTATTCTTGGGCACGTTCCCATGAGCCCATAGTTGGAGGACATCTTTTATTTATAGGTCGTTAGTTTTTAATTTCTATTTTTTTTTCCTCTGTTTTTTGTATGTACCTATGTATGTATGTATGTATGTATGTATGTATGTATGTATGTATGTATGTATGTATGTATGTATGTATGTATGTATGTATGTATGTATGTATGTATGTATGTATGTATGTATGTATGTATGTATGTATGTATGTATGTATGTATGTAAGATCAGCTTTGTAGTTTTTGTTCACTGCAACAAAATTAAATGCTGAGTGGAGTCCTTTTAGGACATATTTTTTAATTATATTTTTGTTTTGGTTTGTTCTACATAAGTTTATACTGTGTTCTAATAAATATATTTCATTTCATTTCAATTCATTTGTATTTCAGTTCATTTCATTTCATTTCACCAAATATCTGTAGGTACAAAATGCAATCGCCCGGAAATTTTGTCTGACAGCACACAAGAGTGTCGCTATCTGTATATAAGGCCGTATCTTAGATCCCTCGCCCAAACCCTACGACCCGGCCAACCCGAGCTGAGGTCCTAGGCTTTAAAGGCGCCCTCGGGTTGTAAATAAATTATATTCAACAAAATTTGCCGGGTTTATTGAAATAAATAACGAGATCAGGAAACCTTAGCGCAATCGATGATGGTGGGAGATAAGTTTTTAAGTTTGACATTTAAGTTTTTTTTATTATCGGAATCACTCTTGTAGGCTACACGAAGACGTGTGTTTGTTTGTATTAAATAAGTTAAGTAACTTATTAAAGGAACGTTCATGTAAGTCAGTCCGTGGATTAAACTTTAAAAATGTCAGATTTCCATACAAACTTTCCACACCTATTTCACCTCTCTAGGGGAGGTTTTTCGATTATTCGGTCGGTATTTTTGTTGAAAAATCTATAGATCAATTAAAATATTCATTTTGATAGTTATTACTTTAAATATAACGATATCCCCAAAAAAAGGTTCCCTTTTTTACTCCTTTAAAGAAAAATAAACAAAATTCCTGAAACATATCATTCTTTTTTTCATTTCAAGAAGCCAAATACCAATTTTCATGTATTTTACTTAAAAACTCTTTAAATATCGTTATATTTACATCGTTTACATCATCGATATCGTTATATCCCCAAAAAAAGGTTACCTTTTTTACTCCTTTAAAGAAAAATAAACAAAATTCCTGAAACATATCATTCTTTTTTCATTTCAAGAAGCCAAATACCAATTTTCATGTATTTTACTTAAAAACTCTTTCATACAAACTTTCAACCCCTATTTGACCCCTTTAGGGTGTGATTTTCGTTAAATCCTTTCTTAGTGGCTGGTTACGTCACTCAATTAACCTACAGTTCAAATTTCATCTAATTAGCTCTTCAACGGTTTAGGCTCGGTGATGATGAATCAGTCAGGACAAGTCATTATATGTATATAGATAGGTGTGTAGTACCTAACAATAATATTCTTCTACGTTAACAATAACTGTGATCAAATGTTAATGACTAAAATATATACTAAGTATATCCGTATTACTTCATCTCGTAATAAATTAATTGTTTTGTAAAACAGCTTTATTACTTACTATACAGTGCGTTATCGTTATTCTACAAAATGTGATTACTTCGTGTAGTTATTATTAACGTTCTACCTCAGCGTTATCCGGGCTGATTTCTATAACCCTCAGATCATAGATGATCTGAGCTATAACCGCAAGCATGTCGGGTGTGTTTCCATCATAACATATCATTATAGTATTATAGATCAGATGACCTAGATCTCCCATATACGATTAGGTACCTTATCTCGCCCTTGTCAATTGATTATGCTATAAAGGGTGTTATTGATTCAAACGCGAATAGTTTCAGGTATGGTTTTAAACTTATTACTTAACATATGAATAACCCATCTCAATAATGCGGATTCTGAGAAAAGGGCTTTTATGAACATTTATTTAACGTCAAGAATTCCGGCGACTCATGACGTCTAAAAACGGGCCCACATAGGACGATGGTAACTAAAAAAGGAGTTATAAAATCCAACTTCACAAGTGAAATTAGAAAAAATATTATATTACCTTTGTATATTTTTAAATGGCTCATATACTACCGGTTTCACACACCTGACATCGTTATTAAGTACATAGTTCCTAATGAGGAATTTGTACTGCGCAAAGTACATTTTATAAGTTGGTCGACTGTTACTCGTAAACCTGTAAGCCTGTGCCAAGCCTAGCCGTGATAGTTTTCCTTTTCACTTCGTCATAAATACAACTACCGTGAATTTTTTCACGTATCCAAAAACAACCATTTGGCTGGCAGAGGAGGGACATTTCACTCTAACAAAATTTTGCACTTTACAGCTTAATAGTTCCCAAACGGATGCCTCAAAAAAACTGCTTCCACAAACCCGCAATATTTTTGAAACTGCTATCCAACGACACCCCACACTATGGGGAAGACAAGAAAAAAAAATTACATCACTACTTAACGTGAAACCGTAGGTCATTTAAAAAAAAAATTCAAAATTTTACTTCACTACTTTGTTGGCGTGATTAATATGTATATCCATGTCAAATTACAGCTTTTTAGTATTAATAGTCTACGAGCTAGGCTGGAGATGGACAGACAGACAGACAGACAGAAAACTATAAGGGTTCCTTGTTGACTACGTAACCCTAAAAACTAGTGGCCCACTCGCGACTTTGTCCGCTTTAGAACACCCGTATCCCATTATGGTTTAAATATTCTTAGTACACTATTGCAGCACCACTTACCGGGTCCCATTGTGAATCGAAACCATGCAGAGCCCCACTCAAACACATCAAAAACATCAAAATTGGTCCAGCCGTTTAGTAGGAGTTCAGTTCAATACACACGTATTAAAGAATAATCATTTTAGCCTATTTAGAAAATTGAGTTATCATGTAAAATTGTAGCTTCAAAAGCATAAGTAAAGCTTGTGGAGCTGATCCAGACCAGAGATAATGACACAAAAACTATTGGCTAAATGAGTATTTTAAGGTATTGTAAGGTTTTATAAGTGACTCTTCTTTAACTAGCTGACCCAGCGGACTTCGTACCGCATTTTTTTCTTTTTTTTTTTAATATAGCCTATGTTACTCAGCGCTAATGTAGAATTCTAATGGTGAAAGAATTTTTTAAATCGGTCCAGTAGTTTTTGAGTTTATTCGTTGCAAACATACACACATACAAAAATACAAAGGTTTCTTCATTATAATATTAGTATAGACTTGTACTCGTAGCACAGAATACATAATAAATAGCTCGTAGTTTAGATCATTCCTTAAAAACAAATAAGTAGGTCAAAATCTCAGAATAGTAACTAAAGCTTTAGTTATTATTCTTAGGTCAAAATATACAGAGTACAAGTTCTTGAAAACCCTAAAGAAATGGAATTTTAAAATCTCTACACAAACAAACGAAAAGCGCCTTGCGTTATATTGGTCCATGGACACTCGCTCTACATTTAGGATAACTGTGTCCAATGTATACTTTATTCCATTGTAATAAGAACTGGCCCTGTCGTAATGTATGCTTACTTGTCTTTGTCCGTTAAACAGTGCTTTGTGACAACTTTTGAACTTTGCTGCTTTAAGAACGTTAGACAACACTGCCCTAAGGAATGTATAGGTAGGTATTCATGAGAGAAACTTAAAACCACCAAGATCTCACCTACATACTGTACTATTCATAATAGGTACAGCCACGCAAATAGATAATTCAAAAGTGCATTGGCAATTAAGCGAAAATTACCTGAGTGTGCTTGAATTATTACAATCACTGCCTTGTGGGAGTGATTGTAATAATTTTATTTAAAAGGTTTTATTTAAAAAAGATTTTTTTTTTAAAGTTTGTACTTTTTGACTCACGCAGAAGTAATTAGACAAATTTGTTTTTGTTTACTTTATTTACTAATGTTCAAATTTGTTTTTTTTAACGCAAATTTTGTTGCTTTTTCAAATTTTACTAAGTAAACTATTTAGAGTGCCTCGATCAATTTGATGCAAAAAAAAAGAAAATAAACATGTTTATTGAAAAAATTACTTACTTAAAATCTTACAAGTTTTTAAACTCTTAAACGTAGTGAAAATATGATAATGGTTCAATATATATATAATATTATCAATATTTATATTATATATATATGTATATATTATGGATATTTAAAGATAATATGACAAAAAAGATTATATTTTTATTTCTATTTCTATTTCAAAATTTAAAAATTCATTGGTAATGAATAATTTCCTAATGAATATAAATCTTTGTCATTGACCTTACCTCTTTACAAGGTATGAATCAGATCTTATCGACATTGACGACTCACAAAGCCGAACTTTATAAATATTAAAAAGTCTACATTCACCCTTGTAACCTTTTTTGATAAACTGCGTTCATATATTTACAGTTAAACCAACAAAAAACCCAGAGGACCATAAATCTGTCACCATATCAACAAGATTTTAAACAGAGTTTTTGGCGGGAGAGTGTTAAACAATACTTGCTTTGTAATATTTTCAAAAACCTGTGTTTTGTTGAATTTGTTTGAGAAATAATGATGGTTTACTATATTTATATAAATATTCAATTCAGCTTAAGTGTAGCAATTAACACTTAAAAAAAGGTTTGCTATCCGTTAAGTGCTGAAGGGTTTGGGGGAATATCATTAATCATTCATCACTCATTCATTACTAAGAAAATATTGTACAATATGTCCCTCACTTTTTTATTGGCTAAATATGCAAATCGCACCAAACCATTTAAAAAGACAAAAAAGTCCAAGTTTCCAACAATAGCCAGAGATTGAAAAGCACTTCCACCATTGTCAATACTTGCCATTAACTGCGATGAGTACAAACCGCTTCCCCATTGTAAAATATAAAAAAAACTTAGCTAACAATCACGACAATTACTTACGTAGCGTCATAATGTAAATCACAACCTTCATGGTCACTAAACCTTTTTTTAACTGTACACTTTTTAGTTCTACTTTACTACTTGTCCTTAATTCTTTTACTGTGTTAAAACTTTGATACGTACGTCTCCGGTCGTCTACGTTACTTGAATGAGCTGGGCCAAGTATTGAGACATAGCTGCGCGTACGCAGAAAGCTCACCTGTATACTAATTACGCTTACAACGCAACGATAGTAATATCGATATACAAATATTATGAATAAACTAGCTGACCCGGCGGACTTCGTACCGCTTTGACAGTTTCCATGACAACAAAACAGACAAATCATTTTGTATTGGAAAATTAAATTATCGTTTTTAGTATTTTATATACGAGTAAAATTACAGAATTAAACAATGAAGTCAATGGACACTAGTAATATGTAAGGAGTTTATTTATTTTACAAAAGTTGTATTTATATTTAAAAAAACCGGCTAGTGCGTGTCGGGCAACGCGCAGTGTAAGATTCCGTAGCCCATCTCAATAATGCGGACTCTCAGAAGAGGGCTTTTATAAACATTTATTTAACATCAAGAGTTCTGGCGGCTCATGATGTCTAAAAACGGGCCCACAAAGTACGATGGTAACTAAAGAAGGAGTTCTAAAGTCCAACTTCACAAGTGAAGTTAGAAAAAATATTATATTACTTACCTTTGTATATTTTTAAAAAAGGCTCATATACTTAAATGTAGATACTACCGGTTTCACACACCTGACAACGTTATTTAAGTAGTTCTCAATGAGGAATTTGTACTACGCCAAGTACACTTTATAAGTTGGTCGACTGTTACTCGTAAACTTGTAAAGTCTACTTAGCTGGGATAGTTTTCTTTTCACTTCGTCATATATACAACTACCGTGAATTTTTTCACGTATCCAAAAACAACCATTTCGCTGGCAGGGGTGAGGGACACTTGACTCTAACATTAAAATTTTGCACTTTAAAGCTTAATAGTTCATAAACGGATCAAAAAACGGATCAAAAAACTGTTTTCACAAACCCGCAATATTTTTAAAATTGCTATACAACGACACCTCACACTATGGGGTAGACAAGAAAAAAAAATTACATCCCCACTTCACGTGTAGGGGTAACCTAAAAATAAATATTTTTCAAAATTTTACTTCACCACTTTGTCGGCGTGATTAATATGTATATCCATGCTAAATTAAAGCTTTCTAGTACTAAGGGTCTATGAGCTAGGCTGGGAACGGACAGACAGACAGACAGACAGACAGACAGACAGACAGACAGACATGGCGTAATTATAAGGGTTCCTTGTTGACTACGCAACCCTAAAAATGATTGTAATAGAGTAGAAAAAGTAACTGTAGTTTTATTTTCATTAATCTAACGATCAAACAAAACGTTATTAATAGTGTTATGTGGAGTGACCAAATATTGACTGCTATAGAAATCTGTAGAATGCACTTTACGACAATATCATATTAATTTATTTTATTATATTTTATGTGATGATAATGTCGAAGTTTTACCGCGCACTTCTCAATATGATGAGAATGACGAAGGTAAAAGCGCACTTCACCTGGTTTCCTCAACTGAGGCCTCAAATGGGTTTAGTAGGTACTCAGGCTATACAAAAATAATGTAAGGCAAGTTTTGATTGATTAATGGGTAGGTACTCTAATGTTACCCTACTATCTTATCCTTAAATTCAGAAGTGACATTGGTATTATCTAATCAGTCAGCCATCACTAGAATAACAAAATGAAAAATATCAAAGTACAGTTATATCTACTTCAAATTGGAATTTATAAAATGTATTATAATTCAGTTCACTTACAATGGGTACTTCTGTACCCAACAGTGGGACTTTTACAGACTACTGATAACAAAATTAATTGATTGTCGATTTGGTTCATATTTTAAAAAGTTAAAAGGTAATTGTTAATGGGTAACTAGAAAAAAATATTAAATGTGGTTTGGAGCGCTCTGCCCACCAGCTAAGTGGAGCGACGATATACGCAGTATGGTAATAGATGGTAGCTGTTGGTTTTTTTTTTCTCTCTTGTCCCGCACCTGGGTCATGTCGGAGACGTTATTATTGCTACGTTTCGTGCCCTATCTACTTTCGTTCTCTAGTCTAAAGCTATATAATTTTTACTTAAACACTTGTTTCCATTTTTACTGCACGCTTGGTGCCCTTTGGTAGCGGTTGGTTGGATAAGGAAAGCTGAAGATCGAGCTCAGAAGCATGCATTGGGAGAGGCATATGTCCAGAATTAGATTAGATTTTGATGATAATTAAAAGAAAACTGCTCGCGGCCCCGTCGGCATAGTGTGAGTTTCATTTGTCATTCGATGACGTTAACGAAAACGAAATATAGGGTATGTTCCGATATGCACTGCGAGCACTGTAAGGTGTGACGTCAATTTAGTATACTGCAAAGCCGTTCCTTTATAGTTAGCTATACTGGTTACTGTTTACAACGGAACGCAGTCCAGTATACTGTCATCTATGCTGTCATCCATGTCATTTCTGAACGCTGTTGATCACGTGATCAAAGTACTGAGAGCACCTTACTTCGAAAATGTCAGTGCTTACAGTACAAAAATAACGACGATTTATGACGTCATATATTTTTACATAAAAGTAACTATGTATTTCGTATTGTTTTCTAAAGTTTACGCGAACACTACACATTTAAATGAAACAACTTTTACGGATCTACTCGCGTTTATTTTACTATACATTATTTAATGTTTATTGGGATGATATGAGGGAGACTCCCTGTGACCACGGACCCTGCAAAGGATCCGAAACGTCAGGATAAACATTAAATAATGTATAGTAAAATAAACGCGAGTAGATCCGTAAAAGTTGTTTCATTTATATGTATTTCGTTCTATTTTATTCATATTTTTGTATGCATGTTTAATGACCTGTCGCACGCCTTTGCGTTGCTGCAAGTGCAGCTGATATTTGTTTCTAAAATAAGTAAATAAATAAATAAAAACTAATGAAACCAATAACTATATATAACAATATTTTATTATTATAATATAGTCGTATTCAGTCACGTAAAAATTCTAAATATGTATAATACTTCACTTCAAACCTATACTATAATATCTTTTATAGTTAGTTTATTTTATTATGGCCTCAAGTTTAAGTTTTAATTAGTAAATACATAATAAAAATGTAGTTTTCAAAAATATAAAACCTAAGTTGCATTGTAAACTAAGACAGGGTCTGGTGTATATATCTGCTCTTCATTTGTTTTGCCTTTGAGCATTTAATTGTATTTAATTTTATTACTGTGGTCCGTTTATAGTAAGACGAGTACTTCGTATTCTGTGGAGCTCTTCTCTTCGCCGTCGAAGGGATAGTAGCAGCAGCCGTGACTGCCGTGGATCTGGAAAACACAAAGACATGATTAGCCTTTTATATTCATCATCATCATCATCATCATCAGCTCATTTATGTCCCCACTTCTGGGGCACGAGCCTTCCTTATGGATGGATAGGGAAAACGGGCCATAAACCACCACGCGGGCCCAGTGCGGATTGGTGGTTGTTAACGACTGCTAATGCAGCCGGGACCAACGGCTTAACGTGCCTTCCGAAGCACGGAGGAGCTCGAGATGATAAATTTTTGGTCACCCATCCGATGACCGGCCTTTGCCAAAGTTGCTTAACCTCAGCACTCGCAGACCGGGCGCGTAAACCACTGCGCCATCGAGCTCCTCGTTTTTTTTTATTTTTTTATATTCATCAATTTCTATTTACTAGCATTTGGCTTAGCCCACCCAATGAGGGTAAAGTCAAAGTAACAGTCAAAGTTTAATCATTTAATACTTCACAGGCACATATGACGTCAAAAACTATAAACACATCAATATTATTAACTACGAGCACAGATCTACAATTTAGTTTAAACTAAAACACTAAATCTACCCAGTTAATTTAAAATTTTCGCAAAATCATTTTGGGATAGCTTTTAACCGAGAAGAGCTGGCAAGAAAATTTGATTTTTTTTTCCACTTGTTCAACAAAACTACATACTACAATGACAAACATGTTACCTACATGTTAAAACTTAAATGGTTAAAAAGTATAACTAAGTATATCTACTGTTTAAAATTATAAATGTTTTATTCAGTTTAAGCTACAAAATAATAGCTCCTATGAATGTCACTATGCCATCGGTTCGTTTGTCAAGTCCTCTGGACGTTTTACCTTGTACTAAGAAAAACCGGCAAGAAACTCAACAAGGGCCAACAGTGGGGACATCAAATGTATTGGTGATGATGATGATGATAGACTGTACCTTGCCAGGGGTGGTGCATCCGTCGTGCGTGACCCTGCCGTAGTAGAGCTTCTCGCCTTCAGCGGTGTTGCCCACGGGGATGGCGCCCGGCGGCACCTCGCCGTTGGTGCTGAACTGCCACGAGAACATGGATGGCACCAACACCTGATGGAACAAGCAAATCACTTAATGCAACGAACATTTTGGTTGGCCATTTGAACGTTTTGATTGAACATTTGATCGAGCGCAACAATTCAAAGTTAGAGTCAAATTATTTATTCAACACAAGCCTTCACAGGCACTTAACGTCAAAGCTATAAAATCCAAATAATAATAATAATAAACTAAAAAAAAATGTTTAGACTAAATTACTGAATTTTCCACCAGTTTGGATTTTGAGAGAGCCTTTGACCGAGAAGAGCTGGCAAGAAACTCAGGAGGCTTATTTCTGTGGCAAGATATGTAAATTTATGACAACGTAGGAATTGTAAAATATTCATAATTAATATAATTAGATTGCCTATGCATGATCCTTGATATTTGTAAAAATATTAGGAGCCTTAAAATTAATTTCGATGTACAAAACCAAGTTCAAACTTTCTCTAACCATTAAGCCAATTTTATTGAAACGTTAAAAAAACGTTTACTCAACTGAATTTATGCGGTTTGAAACTAACATAGATAGCATAGATTTTATATCGCACAAATTTGCTCAGAATAATATTTAGTTATTGTTCTGAGTAAATTTGAAATAAAGTATTTTTTCAGGAAACTACTCTTGACCCGGTATGTCCAAAAAAAATCGACCTTTTTCCGAAATACATGAATTGGTTCATGAACCTTGATCGATTTTATTTGGAAACACAGCATCCTTCGTGAATTACTTGTCGGCTTTAAGCCAGTAAAGCTACCTGGGTAGCTGGCAGACATCTCTCATATAAAACAGACAAAGCATGCGAACAATAATACGCCGTTTTCGTCTGTCTCTTTTCTTTAACTTCTTGTCTTTAACTTTAGTCTCTTTAATAACCGAAATAACAATGTCCTTTTTTCAATTAATGCCAATTAAAAAGAAAATCTTACCTCAAACTGGTCAACTAGGATCTCCTCTCCCAGCTGGCCGACATAGCAGGCATTCTTCGAGGGGATGACCTTGGCTGGTAAGATGTCTCCGTTGTGGGGAGCCCTGCCGGCGTAGATGGCGTCGCCATCCACATCAGTGCCTACTCTTAAGGCACCTGGGGGGATGCTTTGTTGGCTCAGACACGCCGGAACCCATTTGTATGTACCTAAAACGATTTGAGGGATTAATAAACTTCCGATGATGATATAGCTGATTTACACAGACAGCTACTGGCAAGTGCAGATAATAGTAACGGGCAAATACAGCCACTGGTCTAATGTCATCACATCATACACAAATATTTTTCAGTAGTATGGGTTAATCATATTTCACGATTGAAACAATGAAACTTAAGAACAAATATAAGTATTTTTAATTTTTCCTTTCGGTTTCGAAGTTTATAAATATGTGTAAAGTTAACACAATTGACAATGATCATGTAACTAATCTTTAGATTAAGATTAAGTTAAAATTAGTTTGTGATAGGTAATATGACATAATTAGGTTATTAGTAGAATTAGTTTCTGATTACTAATCCAAAAGATGATTAAATAACATTTGGAATATTCTAGAAAATAGACAACACAAAAAAGCTACGGCCAAAACTCTGTATGGTGTTCAAACAGTCTTAATTTGTTGTGATTTTTAAGCGTCATTAGGACAGGCTTTGATTTTGTAGTATTTTAGGTACCTATATCAGTACCTAATAAAGTTATTCGAATACAAGCGCTAGTGGTAACTAGCGCTACGAATACCCTATTACGACTTCCAAAGACAGTAGAAAAATCAACGCACTTACTTAAGGAAAATATATTTTTAAAAGTGCTGAATATCTAAGCCATAATCTGTACTCAACGGCTCTTCATAAACAAACTTATCTAGATCCTTATTCCTAAGAGTAAGTCTGGATAGAGCAACCATATAGAGAATTGGCCCAACATTGGCAGACGGAACGGAAAGCTACAAGTGAGATAACACCTTTTTTTCTAAGCAGTAATGAGTAAACCTAAAACATCCTGAATGTTGTAGAATATATATTTTTTTTTGCTATTACTTTTAACTAACTTCTATAGTTAACTCAAATTATTGTTGTCCTTGTTTTATTTTCAGATAACATTGAGGATATAAAGATTGTGCCTACGTAAAATCCAGGCATTTTGATTAATTAAATATTATCAAGATTGATACATTCATTAGCACTTATATAGGGACTCTAAACTCAAATTTTTAAAATTGCCAAAGCTTTGTTAAAAGTCAGTGCGTAAGTAATAGATCTACTCTCAAACAAGTGCTATCTGTATCTGTGTCAAAAGATGGCGAGGCTTTGATCCCGTTCTAATTGTTGTAGTTAACTGTAACTCTATCAAATGTTGAAGAACACTCGCACTACGTATGTACTCTAGAGTGATCAAAACGTTGACGTACTACTTTTAACCATATTATATTTATTGAAATCATACGACCCGCGTGATGGAACTGGCCTACGGACGCCTGAAACACCAAGGTTGAAACTGTGATAATGAGCCAAATGTCCCATGAACAAAGCTACTCTAGAAGGTGTTATCTCCACATCCAGACTTACTCCAGGGTAGCTCGACCGTCTCTCCAGGTAGGGTTGGTACGATCTCCGTGGGTTCCGCGTCCTCGACCACCGTGACGCCGCCGCCTTCGGGTGGGGTCGGATAGGGGTAGAAGTAAGCGGGGTGCATGGGGTAGTACACTATCCCTGGTGCCGCGATCATGTGGGGGGGGTACCCTGCGCCTGGGGGTCCATAGCCGGGCGGCGGCGGCGGCGGTTGGCCGAAACCGTAATACGGACGTCCTGGATAACGTACGGATATTTTAAAATTAGCAATAGCCTTTTCTAAGAGGCGGATGGATATAGAATTAAGAAAGCCTTACGCCTACCTATGGAAATACGTGTAGGAGGTAATTAGTTATGTCCTAATTAATTGTAATAAACATCGATTTCTAACCTAACTATTTTAGAGAAGATAATAACGACTGAAAAAAAGATGTCTGCGATCTCAAGTCTGACTCCAACCACGACTTTAATTTTTGATATAAATATACTTATGAATTGTAAATGCAATAATAACAATTTAAAGAGTTCTTCTTACTTAAATACCATAAGAAATAAGAAGAATTGTCCACTGTTTCCAATAATGCCTGGTATTAACATTTCTATTGTCTAGACTTCTTGTTCGTGATGTTAGATGATTATATGAGTAGCTTAGTTTATTTTTGCTGAATTTTATTTTGGGTAACGCAATATGTCTAACTTTATTATTATTATTATAAATTTTCTTTTATTCACACAACGTAGGGGTGTTTTATATCCATCATCATCATCATCATTATCATCAGCTCATTTTATGTCCCCACTGCTGGGGCACGAGCCTTACCTACGGATGGATAGGGAGAACTAGCCATAAACCACCACGCGGACCCAGTGCGGAATGGTGCTTGGTAACGACTGCTAATGCAGCCGGGACCAACGGCTTTACGTGACTTCCGAAGCAAGGAGGAGCTCGAGATGAGATTTTTTGGTCACTCATCCGATGACCGACCTTCGCGAAAGTTGCTTATCCTATGCACTCGCAGACCGGGCGCGTTAACCACTGCGTCGTCGAGCTCCTCTATTTTGATTCCTCAACTACCGAGGAACTGGCTATTATATTGTCGTGTCAATGCTACTAATATTCTTGTTATGGTGACCGATTCAGATGGTAACTAGATACGCAGATTTAAAATATAAATATATATATATATATATATATATATAAATCTAAACCAAATATAGAGAAATAAAACTAGATGACTTGAGATAGGTGGTCTAATAGCAAAACGACAGAGGCGGATCGTATTCATATTCTATTAGATATATTTTTTAAAATCTGATACAAACATACTTATAAGTTATATAAAAAACAATATTTTTTATTTTACTTTGGTAATTCTTCTGAAATGATAGCAAATATTCAGGTCTTTAGATAAAAAATTACGACTAACAATTTGATAAGGCTGTATCGATAAGCAAGCTATTTTGTTCTGGCTAATTGAACGTTTCCAATTAAGTTTATGTTAGTTCAAATAAATGTTAAGTTCTTAAGGCTTGATGAAATGGGAACAAACATATGGAGCATCTCATTTAAATAGTACAAGAAACATATTTCAAAATCTTATCGAAAATTATAACAAGATACGTGTTTCAACAACAGTTTTGTAGCACAGTGACGTGTTCGACTCTATAACAGAAAATCTAACCAATGGGAGTGACATCCCTCGACACGGTCAACCCAAGCCGAGGTCCTAGCATTTTTAGAGGAGTTCGGGTTGAACCAGCTGGAACACCTCGAACAGTACTAGTATAGCTTGCGTGATACCCATTCCCTCTAGAGAATCTCCAAGGATTATACAGTCAATACGGCTTCAGGAACCTTAAGTTTTCGACGCCCATAACATCCGGTTAACTATTAAGGCCATTTAGAGGCGACTTAAAAACGTATAGTAAGAACAGTATTGTTTTTTAAACTTTACTCGAACACTACACCAATGTGTAACTCAATAGTTGAAACACGTTCTACGTATTAACTCTCGTTTAATTTCCCATAATATAATTTTGTACTGACGTTTCGAGCCCTTTACAGGGTCCGTGATCACAGGGAGATGAGGTTTTGGTTGTCTCATATATAACTTGCATACCATCAATAATTTTCAAAGGGTGCATTCCGTTTAAAAATGGACTTTTAACTAAGTAGTATATTTTGGTCTGGCAGTATTGGGGTTGAGATTTGATAACTTATATGTCGAGATCCTAGGCAGGAGGCGGTGAATTCCAAACATCATCTCTATTAAAATTTGAATGTTTTTTAATAGCAACAGCCTCGCATATATGTAAATGAAACGCATATACAATATTGAACATTCGTAAAATATCTTTTATTTCAATGACAGCATTGTTATAATTATCTCTACAAATATCACTTAGCGATATGTATAGTGAACTAGCAAACATCTAGACCAGCCAATGCACTTGTTACAACAACAACGTGGCTTAACACTCGTCCTATTTGTTTTACAGTTCATTGTTTGCTTGGGACAATTAAAGACGAGCTGGTCTGGCAAAGGCAATAGTTTCAAGAATTCTCAGTATCTTGAGTTGCGTATTATCACGGTAAACTTCATGCTCTTAAGATAATATATATTGAAGGGTTACAAATACAATAATTAGTGACCTATTTTTAAATCAATTTACAGAGACGATCATATTATAGAGCGTAGTGTTTTTTGATTTAGTAATTAAATGTTAAAGGCCTTTGTCCAGCAGTGGACGTCTTTTGGCTGAGATGATAATGATGATGATGAATTAAATGTTCAGTATTCTATTTAGACAGAAGACATTTCGTACAAAGTTGGTAATAGGGCTAATTTAAAGTCCGCCTGACTTGCTACCACCATCTTAAATGAGTCCGTCACTATTATATTACACCAATGTAGCATTGTTGTGTTCCGGAAATTAAGAGATAAGATATTCACATCTTCTTCCTGATAAATGGTAGAGATTATCTAGCTAGACCCTATTTGCTAGTCATATCCTTTATATTTAAGTAACAAAAGTTTTAAAAATATTTATTATAAATGTGTGCTGCTACGTAGAAAATTAGCTATATTCATCATCATATCAGGGTCTACTTATAGTTTATCATGCCTAGCTTAACATCATCGTCATAGATGTGATCATCTATGACTCGGTTGTTCCCATTTATCGCAAATGACTAATTTACTAGAAGACCTTCAGACAATGTGTCTTTGTTCAAGTGTACGTTCACTGTCAAAGAGCGTTGACCGTTAGACTAATGTAATCTTTGGAATATATACTTTGTCCTTGGTTAACATTATGATAGCTTGTCAATATCATATTACATCAGCACATCACATCATCATCATCATCATCATCCCATTCGAAAGATATCCACTGCTGGACGAAGGCCTCCCCCCAAAGATCTCCACAGCGGCCGGTTTGTGCTGCTTTTATCCGCGACCTTTATATCATCGCTTATGTATTTAAGATTGCTCCATGACAAAAACTTGCGCGTTCGTGATGCGATTTTGGTAGTTAACCAGCTTTTGTAACAACAGATTTGTGGCCGAACTAAAAATTCCCTAGCTCCTCCGTACTTTGGAAGGCACGTTAAGCTGCAGGCCCTGGTTATTATTGTAAGATTACGGGTGCCAAAAAACAACCACCGAGGGAGGTGGGTTACTTTTGTTCATCCACGTGAAATCTAGGACAAAGCCTGAGCCCAGAAGTGGGACGGTTCCAGGCTAGTGATGATGAAGATGATGGTGAGTTAGCTTTAATTGAATTAAGAATTACTAAACAATGTTAATTAGATAATGGCTGTTAGTTGAGAGATATAATAGTACTTATACTTACGTTACTTTTTAAACGCAATATAATTTTGAGGATTATCTGTGACTCTTTAAAAGTTTATCGTTTTATTGTTAAAATTCGTTTGTAAAATCATTTGTGGGGAATTTGTCACTGATAAAATGGGCTATCGGAAACAATTTGATTAGTTACCGTACGTTTGGTCATTTTTTAAACTCTTATCATCGTAGCACATCATCGCTGTTGCTTATAAAAAGTTTTTAGGTATTAATTTTTTATTATTACACTATGGTCGTATTACTTTTTATTTTTTATAGCTAAAAGTGTTGGCAAATGAATGCGTTCTACCTGATGTTAAGTAGAAACATGGGCTATGCTTCTGTTGAAGAGATCGGTCCTCATGCGAGGACAGTTAGTTGAGCAGAACTAAAGAGTGCTTAGTCTATACTATAACATTATAAAGAGGAAAGCTTTGTATTTTTGTATATATGTAAGTATGTATGTTTGCAACGAATAAACTCAAAAACTACCGGACCGATTTAAAAAATTCTTTCACCATTAGAATGCTACATTAGCGCTGAGTAACATAGGCTACATAAAAAAAAAGAAATGCGGTACGAAGTCCACCGGGTCAGCTAATGTTTCATAAATGAGGGAGCATAATTAGTTATTATTATAGGTTAGTGAGAAAATGTTGCGTGGAGATCAACGTAGCGACTATTGAAGGATTTACATTACAATCCACTTCACCTCAATAGCAAATACGCCTCTTAATATATGTTCCACATAGATTGTACGACGTATGTAAGGATACATAATAACTACTTATTTATTACATAGGTATATGTTGGATATCTATTATATGAATGTAGTGGATTATAAAAAAAGCTAACAAATGGTTGCGTTTAAAAGTACATATGAAATATATTCTAATAGAGTAATTAATGTTCCTTTGGTTTGCAAACAAAGAGAGATAGTGTTGATAAATTGGCACGGTATAGACAGAGCCATGATAGCATAATTGAAAGTGCACCTGACGCGGTATGTCAGTCAATAGGTACGGGTTCAAACTCCACTCGTGGACAAAAAAAATCCAAAAAATAATTAATGTTTATCAAACTGCTAAACTTAACCTACAATATCGAAAACTGTACACAAAAATCTAGTTAAAAATATCATTACTTATGTTATGAGTAATTAATTATGCATCCACTAATGGTATCTCCTTTTTTAGTGTATTAGCAGTATAAGCAGTATTAGTAGACAATGAAATGAATGTTACGATCAGAGTTAAGATCGTTTGCGACGTGATGACGTGAACTGTTATCAAATTAGGTACTTATTTTAAAAAAAAGTTAACTAATCATCTTTACACTGCTGCAAGATTACTACGTTACCGTACAAAAGTTCTATTGTAGTAAATCTGCATAATTTTTTTGAAACCTTTTCTATGGCAATTTCTAGCACTTTTCCTGTTATCACACCACCGTTATCAGCCACTATCACTCACCTGCCATGCTGTTGTGTCGTCGTGTACTGCGATCACACTGATACGGTGACACACCTGCTTTCAGTTTTATATGTCAACTACAACATTTTATCTTTACAGGTGACGTTACGAGTGAGCCTCGATAACTACGTTAGCACAAAATAAGGAAACTGCAGAAGTTAACTTTATTAAAAGACGCTCGAGCAACGTACACAGACGGCCTCTCACGAGCACGGAATCTCACTCGGACTGCTCTCTGAGTGCTTAGGGTAAGGTTCGTTTACTATCCGTATTCATTCGAATCAGCTCATTTTGTGGGGACCACTGCTGGGGCATAAGCCTTCCCTATGGATGGATAGGGAGAACTGGCCATAAACCACCACGCGGGCCCAGTGCGGATTGGTGCTTGTTAACGACTGCTAATGCAGCCGGGACCAACGGCTTTACGTGCCTTCCGAAGCACAGAGGATTCATTCCAAAAAAAAATTAGTATGGCATTGAAGCTGCGCCTCCTGGCGACATACGAGAAGGGTTAAAATTTTGCCATACAAATTCTCGTTTTTGTAACGACTGACACTCTCTGGCTAGGAAAAGAATGGGACTCCTGGAGTCGGCCTATCCGAAACCGGAGGACTTCAGGCTCTTCGCTCTTAAGGACGTTGCTAATGGCATCTTTCTTTACAGAGGAAGAAGAGTGAAAGGATGGGGTTGCACAAAAGATCCCGATGGGTCGAAGTGTTGCTGCAAGAGGGAAACCTCGGCAGGCCCCACTAAGATAAGATAAAATAAGATAAGATAAGAGAGGGTCTATGTGTGCGTTGCTCGAGCGCGGTATGTATCAAGCTTGACTTCTGGGTCTCCTTATTTTGTGGCATCAGTTTCAGGTGTTACATTTAATAAGTAGGTATGTACGTGGCGCCCTCTTTTGAGAGTTTCTTTGTAAAGTTACTACAGAACTGCAATTTGTATAACTAATTGCAAGATAAGTTTCCCCCTAAACTGAATCATTAGAAATACATAATAATCAGAGATTCCAAAGAGTTGACTAATATAGACAAGAAATTGATAAAATATTACGTTTGTTAATTTAATGTAACATACAAGTAATAACCTCTTTGGTAAAGCGGTTTATGCCGTCGTACTCAGATTCAGAGGTCCCAAGTTTGTTTCTGGGTACTGAGGACCCGGTAGGTGGCGCTGCTATAGGAGTCAATCATGAGATACGGGTGTTCTAAAGCGGACGAATGATTTGTTTGTTTTGTTGTCATGGAAACGTTAACTGTCAAAGCGGTACGAAGTCCGCCGGTCAGCTAATATAGATCGCGCCAAACTTCTAGTCCCCCCTGAAGTTGCTTCGTTGCGCAGCTGTACAGTCAGGCCTACCGCTCGTCCCCGCCTTCGCCCTACTGACGCCTATTTTTTACTACTGTGACGCGAATCGCGCCAACTTCAGAGGGGACTAAAAGTTTGGCGCGACCTATACCTATATCATTTTAATAACGAAAGCGTTATCGTAGGTACGATGAGAATATTTGTTTTATTACACATTAAACAAAAACAATTAAAGAAGTCCAACCAGGAGTTATTAATATTATTATACACAATCGACATTATAAAATACATTTAAATATTAAAACAAAAGAGCTGTTAAATTTTTTCATTTGTCGCACGACCTGAGACTGTCTATGACTCTCTGCGAGACTTTGAAGAACTCTTTGAATGCTGTGTCGGTTTTAGTTTTCTTGTATAAGGCGCTGTCTTCCATGGCGGCGTAGGATATCGCCAAGTCATTGAGAATGTCTCTGATCACGTCTCGGAACAGTGTGGGAGTGGGTCTGTAATTTTTTTCGGCTATCTTCAATGTTGCTGTGACCTGGAACAGTTGGGTATTCAACTGCAGGATTCTTTTTTTTGGTTATTTTTTATTTATTTAATCTATACAACCAACTAATATAAATAACACAAATGAAAACTAGGTAGATCATTATGACTTAAAACTAAGGCGAACAAGTAAATATTGGAAATTTTGATTTACTGATGAAAACAATACTAATATTTTCATGTCTTTTACGTTTAGTTTATTTTTTAAGTTCCATGTTTAATAATAATAATATATTAGATTCAGAAATAACCCCACACCATATACAGACATCACACCACACCCTGAATTATTTGATTTTTACCCATTGTAACAGAGAAAACCAGCTGATAGCTAAGAAAAAAAAACATACTTTAGAAAAATAATAATAAATATAGTCTGGTGGAAATCGAAGTTGGGACATCTGTGTTCATTAATTCTAAAGGCAGTTTGTGTTAGTGAACACGCCTGCATATCAGACTACAACAAACTGTCAAATTTCCACTTTGAACTTAACGTATACGGCATATGGCTGAACATTTATTGAAGAAATTCGACAGTTTTGGAAAGATTGACGTGCAGGTGTCGGGGTGCCTAGTGTGAGTTTTGTTGGGATGGACTTAGAAATCGGTCCCCTGAATCTGAGGAAACTGAATGTATTTAATTAATTTTTAAAATTCGTATGAAATGTACTGTGAGTGTGTGAAACGAAACGTATTTTCGATACTTTTTTAGTCTCAAGCTATGTTTTTGAAACTTTTGAAGTATTAAAAGCGTGAAACGAAACGCCAATCCGCCATTTTTAACGTAGTTTTACCGATTTTGGTTGCTGGAGAGGTACCTACGTATTTTTTTCAAACCGAAGTAAGTAAGTAATTCCAAAGAATTCATAAGGTTAGGTTAATATGTTAGTATGGTATAACTGTAGCTTCACAGTATATTTATGAAAATATCGTTTATGTTTATAAAAACTTAGATAAATTCGAAAAAAAAAGTAATACCCATAATTTTAACACAAGAAATAAAAACATACTTGCCGTTCCAAAACTTAGACTCAATAAGGTCGGTAATTCATTTGTTGGGAAATGTATAAAAATATACAATAAAGTGCCTGTCACTATAACGGAACTGCCGCTACACAAGTTTAAGACAGAAATAAAACAAGGGCTAATGAAAAAAGGTTACTATAAAATTAATGATTATCTTAATGATAAGAATGTGTGGTCATCTTAGTGTGCTCGCCTGCACATGTTATTTCACAATAATAAAATTTATTCATATAATTTTTATACTGATATATAGTCTTTATAAGCAGTGTCCTACAGATAACAAACAGCGTTGAGTTAAATATATCATTAAGTTTTTATTTAGAGTATCTTGAGTGTGTCATGCTCTCTTTATTGTCTCTGCGGTGGTGGCGTGTGCGTCGGGTCGTTACGTTCCCTAAAATATGGTTGAGCGAAGCGATGGCTGATTCATATGTCATACTCGTGAACGGGTGCCGCCTGTGGAGGCTGGTCTGCTCTTGCATACTTATCTTATTTTTAGTATTATTCACTATAGTTTGACTTTGTTCTTCTAAAACAATTTTTGACTTTTACTAGAATGCTGTAGTGGTACTGTATGACATTGTGGAAATTGAAACTTTTGCCTGATGTAAATTTGTTAACCTAGAAATTTTTTTTTTTTTTCACATGTTGTGGTTGTCTTCTTTAAGTATGTTTTGTGTTTATTTGTAATGGAAAGTGTCCTGCTATGATCGGGCATTTTCCAATATTTTTGACGCTGTAAGGGAGAAAAGATCTGGACACTTGCTGAGTTGCTTGCCGGTTCTTCTCAGTACAAGATCTCCCGCCCAGAGTAGACTTACGAACTGATGGCATAGTGACATTCATAAGAGCTACTTGTAGCCTAAACTGAATAAAATGATTTTGAATTTTGAATTTTTGAATTTTATGGTGACCAAAAACGCGCGAGCCGAGCGAGCGGAGAGAGCGTGCCGGCCGCGGCAGCCAGAAACGACGTTTTTTGTACGTGCAACGTTTTTTACATACTCTCTTCCCTTTCCCCACCTCTTTTGAGGTTAGGTAGAATTTTTTTAAATTTCCGGCAGACGAAATTGGTAGAGGGTGACTCCCACATACTTCCCTCCCCCCCAAAAAGGCGACCGATTTCTAAATATTACCCGTTTTGTTTACTATCCGTATTCATTCGATTACGTTTACGAAAACGAAAATTTGTATGGCAAAATTTTAACTCTTCTCGTATGTCGCCAGGTGGCTGGCGCTGCTTCATTGCCATAATAATTAATTCTCGTTTTCGTAAACGTGATCGAATGGAATGAAACTCACACTAGGCACCCTGTACCTACTCACCTTAGTTTTCCAATTCTTAAGACTTTCGCTTAAGAACGTCGTTTTTTCTGATTTACCAATATCGCGAAGGCCTTGCCGCAACACAATTAAATGGTGTTTCCTGCATACGTCTGTAACAAGAAAGTAGCTTGTTATTTTTTCAATAAATACCAACAAGAGTTCCAATAAAAAAATACAAAGAAGCGGTCGGTGGCATTGCGGGGCGATCATGCATGATGTTATGTCAGGAACGGGTTAATGTGTCCGTGATTTTTCTTTCGATAGTAGGCGTTAAGTTAAGCTTGCAAATGATCTTGATAGAAATAAGAAGTAACCGTGATTTTTCTTTCGATAGTAGGCGTTAGGTTAAGCTTGCAGATGATCTTGGTCGAAATAAGAAGAAGTATAATCAACAATGACACTTACCATTTACGCATTGTGCTTCGTCGTCTTCCAAAGGGCAGTCTTGTCGCTTGTTGCATATCCAATCAATCGGAATAGATATATTATTATTTGCAGTGCCCTTACACCAATATTTAGTCAACCTCGGCCGCACACTGCATGCTTGTTGACAAGACTTCGAACATCGAGGTACAATGCACTTATTTTCCCTACAGTAGCACCCATCTTGAACTAGGATCTTGTCATTGCCCGTATGAGAATGTTTCAAAGCCGATACCAGCTTTTCGTTAATCGACATCAAAAACATATGGGCTTCATCTAAATCTTCTATGACAGAAGCAGTTTTTGCAATGTCTTCATAAATCGTCTTCAGAAAAGAAAAACAACTGTCTCTAAGAATTCGAACGCTTACAACATCTACTTTCGGTTTCATAGTCGTCTTCTGTAGCATGCTGACAGAGTTATATAGCGAGAGCAGTTTAGTTTGAACAGATGAATATTCTTTTGAAATACTTATCGTTTTTATCATTTTAAGGACTATGTCATACTTTTCATTTGCCTCAAACTTGTTAACAGGTGCACCTGTAATTGTTAATAGCAAAGTAAAAATGCACTTTTTAAGATTATAATAATAATAATAATAATAATAATTCTTTATTTGCATAAAACATGGTACACAGAGATGGTTATTTAAGTTGATTAAGTTGATTAAGAACCAACCTATTAGGATTCCTTTTTAATCTAGAGTTTACATCACATGCCTTCTTAATAAATCTGTATTCTTTTTTACGAAAGTGCAAGTTTCTAAAATATACAATGATGGTAGTGTTAATAAGCCAAGGTCTCTAAATAAAGGTAAATAAAGGATTAAGGGTTTCTGTTAGAGGAATACCATGTTTTTGAGTATTTTGAGTATCTAATCTAATAGAACGGCACGTTGTATGCGCCACTATCGCGGATGTAATTAAGCTAGCGTAAAAAGATAGGTATTTATCAACGGGCAATAACTGAAAACATGCCAAGACATAGTAAAAAACTTCACGATAATAACTCCGTTAATAATTACTCTAAACCATAGCTGTCATACATGTTTACCTTTTCATTTAGTTCTTACATACAAACATACCTGTGGTGCAACCCAACTCGTCAGTTTCGTCGTAACAATCCATTTTGCCGTCACACACCATGTCTAAAGATACGCTTGTCCCTTCATCTACTGCTTGGCAGACCCATCTGACAAGATTATGCTTATACCAGCAAACAAGTTTGCACGATTCAGGACAAGACAACTTTACACAAGCGGCTCCGTTGCAATCACAGATCTCCAAGGGCTCTTTCGTTTCGATCACATCTTCCTCCATAATTGGAATACTTTTTTGAGAGAGAAATTCAATCTCACTTCTATCAAGCATTGCTTCTGAACATAACGACCCTTGTAAAGCAACAGTTAAGGTATTTATTACTAGTACTACCTCTTGTATCGTTTTCTTTATAGTGTTTGAGTCTAATCTCTCTTTCGAATTATCAGAATATGAATATTTTTTTAAAAATTTTATCTGCTTCTGTAGAACGCCGTTTAAAACAGTATTTTGTCTAACCAATATTGAGTTGTCACTTGTTAAAAAACACTTTCGTGATAAGCCATTTTCAATAAGTGACATGATTTGGGTAGCTCTGCGCATCCGCGCCATAGCTGCAAAAATATTTTAAAGTATTAATATTATTTACTGGAAGTTTAATATTTCCATGGACTCTTAATATTTTTTAAAATGAATACCTACCTTGATCTATACAATTAACTTCGTCTAATTCCCCCGGACAGTCATTAACTTCATCACAAAGTTTACTTAATGGTAATGTTTTGCCTTTGCCTGGACAAGTGTATCGATTAAGCGTTTTAATATCCATACACGCGTTCATGACTAATACTTCACAAGACGGTAAAGGTGTGCTAGTATTAGTGTTTGGCGTTGTGAACTCTACATATTGATTAGCCCTCATGAATCGCTTGTCATTCTGATATTTCTGAACTGCGGCTTTGGTTTTATATTTCTTAGGAATTTTAACATCTTCCCGAAAAATTTCGTAACTTAAATTCTTGGTTTTTTTAACTTTAGTTCGTGTTTTACTCTGTGCTATCTTTTTCATCATAAGCTCCATACCTCGTGTGATGAGGTCTGCATAAGTTTTGATTTCATTGTGCTTTGAGTGTATTCTGTCATGTTGTTTTTGTGCTCTTTCTAATACTCTGTTTTTTATTATTTCAATTATATATTTTTTTTCTTGTGATGTTTTAGCATTGTCTATTTTGTTTTTGGCTAAATTTAAGATTTTTTTGACTATTTCATCAACAATTAGGTCGCTTGATTTACGTTTTACTTTGGTGTTATTACTATTCTTCAAGCTGCCTCCTTGGCGGGACATTGATTGAAAATCGGATTGTTCACGAATAGTTCTAAGTACGCTACCGTTGCTCGTTAATGATTTCAAGCCTTGCATAACCACATGCACATATTTCTCGGCTCTGTCACCAAATGGTTCGGCGGCCTTTCTAAGTTTGTTTTCAATTTTTAGCAAAATTTTATTTCTTTCACTAGGGACGGTTGCGTTAGCGAATGACTTTGCAGTTATGTTAAACACTTTGTGTATTATATCCTTGAGTATCTTGTTCTTTACGTTAACATCATCATTACCATTTACGACTGAAAATAAAAACATATAAATACTACAAAGTACAAATACATATACATAAGTAAATTAGCATCGTTTTCGTCAACAATTAATCTCTAATTGGACAAACTTTTAATGATTTGGCCAAAATTACGGTTGTACTACTCTCGTACAACCAAGAACCAACTCACTTGATGATTTTTTTCATAATTCTAATAGAAATGCTCTTAAACAGCAGTTAGAACCTACTTTTTAAAGTAAGTATTTACATACCTGCGCAGAAATACACGATGCCTAAAATTAATACATTTACTCTCCTTAATATCATTGTTTGTTTAAAATGTTAAAAATAACAGTTTAGGTTTTATATGTCCACGATTACTACTGCGACTAATTAAGAAAACGAAAATTATTAATAAAATTTTGTTCCGAGCAATTACATGATTAATTGAGCGGTCACTCATAAAATGCCAGCAGTACCTACCTAGGTAACGGGAAACCGTCACTTTATCGCAATTAATTCGATCGAATTTCATTTCCCATAACACCATTCACCGATGTTTTTATTCATTAATAAACAATTACGCAAATCTCATTACATCGTATATTTATTTTCTCGAATAGTTTTTATCACTAAACTCACTTCATCGTATTTATTTTTTCGTTTTTTTTTATTTCATCGATATATGTATGATGTTAGATCGATGTTTCTTTTCTTATAATTTTGTTTCCACGTAAGTTTCAGTTCGGAAAATAGTCGGTTACATCCTTAGAATAATAACGCGTTATTATTCTAAGGTCACATCAAATTTCACACATCGAAAATACAAAGTACCTACTTACAAAGTTCGAATATTTAAACGGGATTTAATGCAAAACTACTTAGTAAAGGCATTTCTTTTATTCAAGCCAAAGAGATTTAATAGGTAATAGTTAAATGTCTTTGATTCAGGCATACCTTTTAAACCCGACGTTTTTCATTTTCCTTGTCTTGCATTTCTGTAATATTGCGCTACTAAAGTCAAATCATTGACAGAAACGAATCGCTGCAAAACCGACTCCACGTAGTCTTGTCTGCCCTATGCTAGAGTGCAATATAAAAGCGCGTAGGCGTGGAGGGGCGAGGCGGGGCCGGCTTAGCCAGACCAGGCCAGTTTGCTTGCATGCTGTATGCTTGCTTGCATGCTGCATGTTTCCTTGCATGCTGTATACTTGCTTGCATGCTGCATGTTGTATGCTTGCTTGCATGCTGCATGTTTGCGCGCATGTTGCATAGTTCACAAAGCCAATAAAAACGATTGTCCTTCACACGGTTTTTTTTTCATATGTGTAGCCGTTAATATGCAGTTTTAAAGCACCTCTTTTCGATTTAAAAAACTGACATCAAAATATTTCGTCACACATTTTAACTAATATTGTCAACGCGCAGTAGTTATGTAGTTAACGAGTATAATTATTAAGCTGTAGTAGGTAGGGGAAAATATTAATATAAAACTGCCGCAACACAATTTATCGTTAACAGGCGAATGCATCGTTCGATGGAACGTTACTGCTATAAAAAGTTGTTAAGTGAAAAAGTATTATGGGTTCCGATACATATTGTAATATGTTTTTACGAATAGTTTCATCGATAACTTAATACTTTTATGAAATGTAAGTTCGATATACCGTTTTTCTGGTAATCAAAACAACTTTAAAATATTTTTTTTAAGAAACGTTTTTCGATTATATAAAACAGCGATTGTTCAGGATTAAACAAATAACAATAAGAAAAAACGCTGGTTCTGTGCAGTTGCTATTTTAATTCACATGACATAAGTCAAGTATAAAAAACATATCTTTTAAGTGTAACATTCAATATATGGTTTCTCTGTAAGGCATACAATATACATACATACAAATAAATTTCACTATGTCTTCACTACATAATAATTCAAAACACTCAGTACCTAACACTTATTTCCTCTTGAAAGCTGCCTAGAACGTTTTCCTCAGACCTCGCCTTTTCCGCAAGGAGAAAATTAGAGTAGTGTTCGACCATTTTTTTATTGTAAATTCCCTTTTCTTCTTTTTCTTTCGAACAGGTTCTTGGTCTTCATCTTGTTCTTCTTCTGGACACTCTTCTCTAAAATCTTCTTCGTCATTATATGCGCTGAACCGTTATTCGAGACCTATAGAGTGAGACAACATCTCTTCCGTTTCGCCGAACACCCCCTCCTTTTCCCTCTCCACATCACTCTCGGCGGCACAAGTGAGGTGGAGGGGGACATTGCTTGTCACCTGCAGCTATGGCTTTGGCCCGCCACATTGGCATCGACTTTCGTCGAATGAACACCTCCTACAAAATAACGACGTTGTTGTTCGATATAAATTATTTTATAAAAGTCGTAGGTAGATTTTATTTTTCAGAAAATAACTCTGCGGAAGAGTTTGTTAATTTTAACCTAAAGAACTCTGCGGAAGAGTCATGGGTAAATCTCCGGAGCGGGCTCCTAGGCCCCAGGAACGTGTGCTTACACCCGAGCAGGCTCCTAGGCCTGGCGAACAAGAAAACTCGTCACGACCGGCTTCTAGGCCTAAAGAACGAGGAAAAGCACATAAACGTTCACGTCATGTGAGTTCGTCGTCAGGCGACTCGAGCTCGAGCAGTAGTCACTCCAGTCGATCGGCGTCTTCAAGTACATCACGGCGGCATCGGAAAAAATCTACGCATCGAAGGCAGTCTTCAAAACGACGCGACCGGCAAGTACGATATAAAGATAATCAAGATTTTGAATCTTTGTCTAATCAAGTAAGTTCAATCTATAAATATTTAAAGAATCAGGATCAGTTAACGTCGAATAATAGTACCGACTCAGATGCATTATCATTACACCCTACGCGGGAGTTGACAAGTTCGTTACTTTCGAGTGAACCCCTTTTGAAAAAACCCAGATTAGAAAAGACGATTGACTGTAATATCAATACAAATTTGAAAGAAGCGGCGATTGATAACGCTTCCGAATCTAGATTAAACATTTTGTCAAAATTGCATTATTTTGGATCGAGTGACTGGGATCGGGTGCGGTACATAGACACGGAGAAAAAGTATCTTGCAAAACCCGGATTCCAAGATTTAGAGGTTAATACTGAATTAAGATTTTATGATCCTGATTCTTCTTGGCTGAAATCTCTTGATCGTTCTTATGGTGCTTTGTCGCATGCAGTTATACAACAAAACGAGCTTTTCAAAAATAACTTGCAACATTTTATAGATTGGTCACATAAATCAGATACTGTTTTGACCCCTGATTCATTATTTAACAAACTCGATGAACTTTTTTCTGCAAAGTCTCAATATATAAAAGTGTCCGAGGATATACTTCAGCTTTTTTGCGGAAGACGAGCTGACACAATACAAAAGCGCCGCGATAGCATACTGTCCAGTGTAAGGGACCGTTACATCAAAGAGGATTTGCGAAAAATTCCACCTACTTGCACAACTTTGTTTAATGTGGAAGTAATGAGTACCTTCTTAACGAGAGCAGGGGGCACAAACAAGCTGTTTCATAATAAGCGTTCAACGGATGAGCCTATTATGTCTTTTCGAAATAAGAATAATATTACTCGCGATAAGAGGCTGCGGAAGCCTCGCGACCGTGATTACGATGTTAACAACACTGTTCCGGGGCCGTCGACGAGTAAAACCTATTCATACGGTAATAAAACTAAGAAGCTCGTTTTTAATAGTAATAAATCTGACTTGAAACATCGAGATGGAAAAAATAATAATCCTACCGGCAAGGGTAGTAACAATAATCGATTTCGCAAATGACTCGAAGCAAAACTCGTTTTACGGCGGTTGTTTAAAAGATTACATACACAGTTGGAAAAAGTTAAATGCTCCAAATCATATTTTAAAAATAATATCGGGTTATCGAATTCCATTTCGCAAAATACCATCATTAATCAGTCACAACCTTTTGTTAAAATATCAGACTCCAACAAGTTTAGAAATGTCAAAAGAGATTATAAAACTAAAAAATCTAAATATACTAATACCCGCACCGCCGACTCCGAGTTTTGTTTGTCCGATGTTTCTTGTGAAAAAATCAGATACCAGCAACAGACCAATATTCAATCTCAGAAACTTGAATCATTTTCTTGCTCAGTTCAAGTTCAGACTAATCAATGTCAATCGAGTGCCCGATTTTCTGCAACAGGGAGATTGGGCAATCAAAATCGATTTCACACAGGCGTACTTTCACATTCCTCTCGCTCGCTCTCACCTCCCATTTCTGAGGGTTTTATACAAACCAGAGCATGCAGAGGAACCAGAACTGCTTCAAATAACGAGCTTACCATTCGGTCTATCGTCTGCACCTGTGACGTTTGCGACAGTTTCCAATTGGATCGCAGAGGTATTACGCGAGAGAGGTATGAGGGTAATAGTATATCTCGACGATTATTTAATTGTCAATCAGAACCGAGCACTATTACAATGCCAGGCTGCGGAAGCCGTGCACATTCTGAATTCACTTGGCTGGAGCATGAATTACAAAAAGTCGGTACTGACTCCGACTCAGATCATCGAATATCTGGGCGTCACATGGAACCTCAGACAAAATATCAAACATATTCCTGCCGACAAGAAACTCAGAATCGAGACGAAACTGAAACGTCTCCTAGACCTAGGCCTTTGGAGTCTCAGAGACGCCCAGAGAATTTTGGGAATATTAAACTTTGCGTCGTTTGCCGTACCCAGAGGGCGACTTCATTGCCGCCCTTTACAACACGCAAGTGCTTCCCTAGCAAAAGACCAACCACATTTAAAACACCCAGTCGACCCTCAGGTCTTGGTAGAATGCCAGTGGTGGTTAAAAGCGCTGACGGCGACTACACCAATTCATTATTCACCCGTTGCACATTTTCTGACGACGGATGCTTCCGGCACCGGCTGGGGTGCAGTAATAAACGGTATTCAGCGGACAGGCGGTTCTTGGTGCCCCGACCAGATGACCTGGCACAGCAATCTCAAAGAGATGTGGGCAATAATCCAATCCATTCAAAAACATTTACATCTGTTTCGGAAATCGACTGTACTAGTACAGTCCGACAACAAAAGTGTAGTGAGCTATATACGGAACGAAGGCGGACGTTCGAGGGCTCTCCATCAGACTACTCGCTCACTTTATCAACTGTTAGACCAGAACGAAATTCGCCTTGTTCCTCAGTACATTCCCGGCCTGTACAATGTGGAAGCCGACATGCTATCCCGGCAGAGAAGTCAGACGGAATGGACGTTAACGCAACCAGCGCTTCGGAAAGTATTCAGGCGCTTTGGCACGCCAGAGATCGACCTGTTCGGGTCACAGACCGCACACGTTCTTCCACGATATGTGTCACGAGACTGCAAAGATCTGAAAGCAGAATTCCACGATGCATTCAGCAGAGAATGGCGATACAGGAAAGCGTGGATATTCCCACCACCACATCTGGTGCCTCGGGTCCTTGCACATCTGAACAGAGCCAGGGGCATGTACCTGCTAGTCGTCCCTCGATGGAGAAAGGTATTCTGGCGCCCGGACTTAAAACGCAGAGCTGTAGCCGCGCCTTGGACAATAACCAATCTGAGATACAATCTAGTGGACACACGAACACAGAAACCACCAGCTCAAGTAGACCAGATGTATCTCGAAGTTTGGTCCGTGAAGGGTGGGACTCTTTACTAACTGAATGGTTACCTGAGGAGATCGATTTACTTGAGGCAAGCTGGAGAACTTCTACTAAGAAAGTTTACTCTTCAGTTTGGGATAAATGGCGAAACTGGTGTCATTTACGACAAGTTAATACTTTAGATCCGACTGGATCTCAGTTGGCCCAATACTTAGCTGACCTTCATTTAAGAGAAAGTCTTTCTTACAAGACTATCTTAGTATACAAGTCTGTGATAGCTACTTTAACTACTCCCAATGCGGATTCATTAAGCAACGATCCTATCGTCAAACGAATTCTAAAGGCCATAGCAGTGACTGCCGCCAGCAAGGCGCCGAAGAAACTGTTTATATGGGATCCATCGAAAGTAGTAGTCTGGTTGTCAGCTAGCGTTCCAGTTCACCTAACACTCTACGAAGTGTCACGACGTACCGTATTGATATTACTTCTTGCATCCAGCCGCAGGGTTTATGATCTCACCCTCTTGCATATTGATGAGGATCATTTCGAAGATCATTCCGATTATGTCATTCTACATCCAAGATTCGGATCCAAAATGGATAATTACACACATAGGCAGTCATCGTGGAAGTTAGCGAAGATAGACGATGACAAGATATGCCCGGTTTATTGGATCAAGAAACTCATCGAAGTATCGGCTCAACGTAGAGAAAACAAGAATTTAAGCGAACTTTTTCTAACAGCGCGAGGCTCGGTGAGGCCAGCGTCACGCACGGTGATCGGTGGCTGGGTGCGATCACTGCTGCGCGCCGCTGGCGTGGAGGCTAGCGCTGGCTCCACGCGAAGCGCCGCTGCTTCACGCAACTGGCTCGACAACTGTCCTATTGACGAAGTCATGGCAAAAGGAAATTGGAGAACCCCTAATACTTTTGCTCGCTTTTATGCCTCTGAAATACGAAATCCTCGTAATTCTGGTATCAATTTGTCCAGAGTATTCCAGGCTGTTTAAACGAAATTTAATATATAATTATCTTCATCGAAAATTGATTAATTTATAAATCATTAAATAATAATGTTATTCCTACTGAAGGGATAATAAAGCATTAATTTAAATAAATACACATTTTGTATATATATTTTATTTATTTCTTCACTTTATTTCATGTCTTTCACACATTGGCATATAATTTTTGCTTGCCACCAGGCGATAACAAACACATCTCACTCTATAGGTCTCGAATAACGGTTCAGCGCATATAATATAATGTTTTACCTGAAAATAAAACAGTTATTATATGCAGAAACCTTATTCGAGACCTATATTTTAAATACTGCCTGATGGCTTAAAATCAACTTCAGTGCGATGCAATGTGGCGGGCCAAAGCCATAGCTGCAGGTGACAAGCAATGTCCCCCTCCACCTCACTTGTGCCGCCGAGAGTGATGTGGAGAGGGAAAAGGAGGGGGTGTTCGGCGAAACGGAAGAGATGTTGTCTCACTCTATAGGTCTCGAATAAGGTTTCTGCATATAATAACTGTTTTATTTTCAGGTAAAACATTATATTTTCGTTAGCCAGGTCCACTTCCACTTAAGAAAGTAAAATTCTTAGTTTGAGTAGTTGTGATGCATGCGCAATTTACGATGTAAATGAATTCGAGGTTAAGGCAGATGCAAGTGTGGAAGGGATACTTGATCGGGGCACCTATAAACTAATGATAATCACTTCACATGCTGTTGCAGTGACATCTGCAAAGCAAATTGATGACATGGAGCTGTAGCACAAGGGATTTGCACACTTGGGACTCCGTAACCTTTTACTTTTGAAAAATAAACTCGCGGACGGGGTGAATTTTTCAAATCCTAAAAAGATAGACTGCAAAGCCTGTTGCTTGGGGAAGCAAACCCGAGAGCCCTTCCCCAAAGAGGGTGCAACAAGAGCTACGGAGGTACTACAATAATTGGTACACTCTGATGTATGTGGCCCAATGATTGATTGTTTAGGAAAATTTTGATATTTTTTAACGTTTATTGACGATTTTTCGCGCAAAACTTTTATATGTATATACTTCATCAAATATAAAAGCGAGGTGTTTGACAATATAATAGAGTTCAAGGCGTTCATCATCATCATCATCAGCTCATTTATGTCCGCACTGCTGGGGCACGAGCCTTCCCTATGGATGGATAGGGAGAACGGGCCATAAACCACCACGTGGGCCCAGTGCGGATTGGTGGTTTTTAACGACTGCTAATGCAGCCGGGACCAACGGGCTACGTGCCTTCCAAAGCACGGAGGAGCTCGAGATGATAAATTTTTTGGTCACTCATCCGATGACCGGCCTTGCGAAAGTTGCTTAACCTCAGCACTCGCAGACCGGGCGCGTTAACCACTGCGCCATCGAGCTCCTCCAAGGCATTAGCGGAAACCAAACAAATAAAAAACTTAAAGTATTACATACGTACAGACAGACAATGGGTCTGAGTTTAAAAATAAAAATGTTAATCAATTTTTGAATGAACATGGTGTTGTCCACCAACTTTCCTGCACGTATACACCCGAGCAAAACGGTGTGGCAGAGCGCGCTAACCGTACAATCGTCGAGAAGGCTCGAAGTATGCTGCAAGAGGCTGGCTTGGAAGCCCGCTTCTGGGGAAAAGCTGTAAATACTGCAGTGTATTTGAAAAATAGATCTCTAACAAACAAAGTGAGAGACAGGACACCAGAAGAAGTGTGGACTGGATCGAAAGTTGACCTCCAAGGAGAATCTTTGGATGCAGAGCCTTTGTTCACATCCTTGATGAAAAGAGAACGAAATGGGATCATAAGGCAAGGGAAGCAATATTCGTTGGTTACAGCGAGACCCTGAAAGGATACAGGCTTTTCGATTCTGAGAAGAACCACGTCTACATCTCAAGAGATGTGAAGTTCTTTGAAAACCAAATGTATAAAAAACTGAGAGTAAAAAAGAGTTTGTGTATCTGAGGTTTGAATCTGAACCCTCAGACAATGATGAAGAAGGTGCAGGAGATAATCAAGATGACACACAAAATCTTGAGCTACATGAACATCAAGATGACGTTCACGAGCAAGAGCATGATAGTGAGCCTGAAAGAGAGAAGGTATTCTTTCAGAGAACAGCCAGATTTGATGACTATGTCTTGTACAATGCAGAAGTGACTGACCCACTCACAGTGGATGAGGCATTGGTAAGACCAGATGCCAAACAATGGAAGGAAGCAATCCAGGAGAAATTGGATGCCCTGAAAAGGAACGGAACGTGGACTCTAGTGAAGCCTAACCAGTCAAGCAATTTGGTTGATTCCAAATGGTTATTTAAAATCAAAAAGGAGGCAGAGAATAAGATCCGGTACGAGGCTCGCCTGGTCGCAAGAGGCTTCAGTCAGCGTAGAGGAATCGACTACACGGGGACGTTTTCACCTGTTGTACGACACAGCACACTGAGGATGCTGATGGCACTAGCAGTGCAAAAAGGACTCAAGTGTGATCATGAACATGGATGTCAAGACGGCATTTTTGAACGGTTACCTAACGGAGAAAATTTATATGAGACAACCGCCTGGATATGAGGAGAAAGGGAAAGAGAATAACATGTCTCCTGAAGCGTTCGCTTTATAGCTTAAGAGCTCGAGCGCGCGAATACCAGACACAATAGAATTTTAATTGTTATCGGTCACCTGGTGGTCGATCGACGCTGAAGGGGCTATAGCAAGCGCCGCGTTCATGGAATCAAAGACTACACAGGGATTGATTGATTTAAAGTTCAAACAGTCTTTAAATGAACAATGTGTGTACACACGAACAAATGGCAAGTCTATTATAATACTAATTAGACCAAGAAGACTATATCAGTAAAGTTCTCAAGAACTTCAACATGGAGAACTGCAAACCAGCTTCCACACCAATGGAACCTGGACTTAGACTTCAGAAGTCAGAGAACAAATACATACCATATGAGAAGATACATACATACAGAGAGTTGATAGGATCACTCATGTACATAACAGTATGTACGAGACCAGACATTGCTCAAGCGGTGAACTTCATGAGCCAGTTCAACAGCTGCTACGAGGAAACTCACTGGATAGCAGCAAAGCGAATTCATTGGTACCTAGAAAAACAACAAGTTTATGACTGAAGTATATCAAAGGTAAACCCTGCGAGATGGAAGGTTTTGGTGATGTAGATCATGGAGGGAATATTTTCGGAAGAGTTTCTTCGGATACGTATTTAACAACACGTATTCAAGCTCAGTGGAGCTGCAATTTCCTGGCAAAGCATCAAACAGAAGACAGTGGCTTTATCAACTGCAGAGGCAGTGTAGGTACATACCTATAAGTAATCCTATCTATATATTATTATATTATATTATATTATATTATCTATGTGTAAGCCTATCTGAAACTACCAAAGAAGCTGTATAGGTACCTGAAGAGATTCTTGAAAGAAGTTGCAGCTATACAAAACAGAAAACTGTGTATTCACACAGTGCATCACAACTATAGATGTGAAGCTGGTTACTAACATTTCTAGCCTAGCGGCTAGAAACGGCTTATTTGGCTTATTATCATTTCTAGCGATAACAAGCGGGTGGAAACGGCTGCTTACATTTCATTGAAATGTTCACATGATTTAGTTTTTTGTTTTTGTTGTTTCTCTTCTGATTTATTTACTATAGGATACATTTAACATAAATAGACATAAACAATGACATTTGCATCTGTATTAAATGTTAAAAACTCAAAATTCTCATACAAAATGTGACACAGCTGTGGTATGGAATGGGTTAAGGACTATTATAATAATTTATTTGTGAGAGATGTTTTGGAAATAGGTATTTATCACCTGACCAAGAGCACCTGACCCGGAATGTCAGAAGGGTGCAGGTTCAAATCCTGCTCGTGGAAATTTTTTCAACATTTGTGTTTTTGTTATTTGTTCGCAACAAAATTTGCGGTAAAAATCATTTGAACATTTTAATAAAAAATGTAATAAAAATCGTTTTTTTTCGATGCTCAAGTCGGGTATCTACCCGGTATCAAGCGGCTGGTTATTCGTTTCTATCCGCTGGTTTCGGTAACTACCGGCTTACAAGCCGCTGGTTTACAACATAATCACAATCAAACCAAACATTGATGTGAGGTATCATTTTGTGCGGGATACTCTGACAAATGATATAGAGATCCAAGTCAAGTACCTCGAGACGAATAAAATGACGGCAGACAGTCTGACAAAGAGCCTGTTCAAAAGCAAGTTTGAGTTTTGTACACAAGAGATGGGTGTGGTGTAAAGCACTGTTAAGGGTATGAAAGAAGTGTTGGTATGGTTGAGTCAGTTGAGTGTGTGATGAGTGAGGGTAGCTGAAGAGGATGAGAGGACGACGAAAGCGATTAAGGAGAAGTGTCAAAAGAGGTTGTAATCGTGATTTGTAGCTGGCCGGATGTTTGAATATAATAATATGATTGACGGAAAAATTAGAAGAGAAATATATGTCTCTCTCGATATTATTCCACCTACGGTCTTGTTGTGATTTTTATGTAAATTTTAAACTTTATTCTCAATATATTTTATCCAGTTTAACTCTGCGTGTTATTACTCTACTAGTGTAGGTAGACAGTGATTACGCCTGTAATCAAATCACAGATAAGCACCCACCTCAATAGCAATTTAATAAGATAGAATACTGCCCAGGTGACACCTGACAATGTAACTGTTATTACAGCATGAAGCTGTAGATCTTAGAGCATTAAGCTGTAGATTTACAGGTACCACAAAACGAACTTGATTTTGAACAAAATGCACTCATAAATAAAACGAAGATTTGGCGGAATGAGTTATATTTCTTTGCCTTCCCAAAATAGTAGTATTAAATAAGTAAAAAGTCAAAGTGACTGCTGGCTGGTTGCTATTTTGCTATCTAATTAACCTTAAGTTTAGAAAATGCAAAATCTGTTATTTAAAAACCTTTATTAGCTTGTCATTATAAAAATGAATACCTCCATAATCAAAACAGCACAGGTTGGTTTTAGATGTTATTTAATATTTCTTCTAACATGATTTTTACAAACTAATAAACATAGTAATATAAACAATTTTGTTCTCTCCTCAGTCTTTTCTAACATCCAAAGGACAGTCGTCGGTGCTATGGCCAGCAGTAGCTGCCCAAATACATACTTCAGACCCTCTGTGCCGAGTAGTGTCCGGCAAGTACAGAATAACAAAAAAGCGTGACAGACCGCTCACTTACGAAATGGCAAACCCTCCGCATTACATAGCTCATCGTAAATCATGGAATTCCTGGAACACTTGTACGTATTCTATGTAACGAGGTTGCTATGTCTACTACCAGAAAAAGTAATCTTAAAAAACAATAAATACTTCAAGCTCATTTCTTCATGCTTCATTTGTTTTCAGCTAATTTGAAGGACGGTCTACGCCGGTCAGAAACCGCTCTGGAGGATGAATTTATCAGGAGATTCATGACAGGCACATGGCATGGTCTAATGTGTAGTGAAGTAAGTGGTGGGCGTTTAATTTTTTTTTCACTGTATTTCATATAAATATTTAATTTAGCTTAAGTGTAGCAATCAACACTTAAAAATAAAAAAAATAAAAAAGTAAAAATTTATTATACCTAGCGTTGTGTTATCAATTTGTGGTATTCATCTGCAAAGATGAATCTGCATGTCCATCGGTTGCAGATACCTTTGGATAGATGGCACTAATGTCGCTCTAAAGCATTTCAAAAAATCAAAAAGAATTGACAAAATTCAGCGCTTACGTCAGTCTTTCCTGTAGCATAATGGTCAGTGCAGCGCCCGGATTGCTGAAGACCCAGGTTCAATTCCTGGCTGGGTAGAGTGGGCGTTTAATTTTTTTTTTACTGTATTTTATATAAATATATAGAATGGTTTATTTCATATATTAACGTTGTCATAAAACACTTTTTTCATGTTAAAAAGTATTAATCTAAAAAAAATATAGTTTTGTTCAAAATTATAATAATATAATATTAATAACTTGTTCAATTTGTTCATATTAGTAAAAACAATTTTTTATTTTTATTGTTTTATTTAAACGTTAGTGTCTATGAATTCATTAAAAAATTATTATCGAATCGAGGCGTCTTGCTATAAAGACTATGGCGCCGGCGTCTGGGGCACGTAAAAATAGGAGGCCAGAATAATTTTGCTGTTTTTAAAATAAACCAAGGCCTCTATTGAAATAAAAATGTAAGTTTATGGTTTTAGGTATTATGAACAAAGAAAAACAAACTAATTAATTACGTATATATTTATTAATAAACATTATAACAGGACATTGTCTTCTATAAAAGACGTGGCATGTTGAGCATGAAATTGTTTATCTTCTATACATGTCCATGGCGCTCAAAAGGTTAATGTAAGATAAATGATTTATGTACTATATCATTGTTTTTCCTTGTTATAGGTAATAATAAAACGCCAGTTCAACTACATTAGAGTAGCTGTAATAGTAAGAAGAGCGGTGTCACCAACCAAAATGTACTTTCTTTTGGGATACACTGAGGAACTCCTGGCAAACTGGTTGCAGTGTCCAGTCACTCTTGAACTGCAAACTGTCGATAGCTTCAAAGATGTTGTATTTAAATACATATAGATGTTAATTTTTTAACATATTTAGTTATTAGGATTATTATAGTAAACAGTGTTGAGACAAAATGTTTGAAATTTTTTATTGATATCACCTACCTACCTCAGTTTAGATCTTGCTCATACTTTTTCATAACCAATTAGGTTTACCATGTTAAAATTTGCAAGTCTGGGTCATAGACTATGTACCTATAATATTAGGTTTGAACTTTGTAATTTCTAGGTTAAATTATTACCTTTTTTGAAACTACTACAAAAACTTTATAATTTAACAGCATTTCTAAAAAGTCACGTTACACTACACAGGTTTTCTATATTTATCTCTAGACTTAGAATAATAACGCCTAGAACGATAGTGTAAAACAAAGTTCGTCAAAATATTGAGGCACAAAATACTCCGTCGTGTGCGTCAGCAGCTTGTCATTACACACACAACCGTACGAATAAATGTTGCAAGTAAAATGGTAATTTCCCCAAACTCGGGGTAAATGGGTAAGTTACTAAACTCTTATCTTGTTTCATAGTTTAAAAATTGTATTGTTGTTACATATGATTTTTTTAATTACTTCAATTTTTTTATGTGAAAATAGCCACAAAGTCAATAGTCACAAAAAGAAAATTGTCTTCTATAATTATTACATATTATTTTATTATATTAACGGCATACATTAATAATATTAACTGTTATATATATGTATTAAGATGTTTTCATTTAAGTTTGTGATTATTATTTAAAAAAAGTAAAAATTGTAAGGTACATACATACATAAATAGTCACGCCTCAATCCTTCAGGAGGGGTACGCAGAGACAATGGATTGCCACTTCTCTCTTTAACTATTTGGAAGCATAATTTTATCTCATTATGCATTGAATATTATTTCGAGCCTATAGCTAACTAAAAGATAAGATAAGATGGCGGTGAAGCTACGACTACCACAATTTTCATATCATTAGCTACTTATTTAAAGATACTTACATATAACACGAAAACACGTACATGTAATGTTATGTAAATGTAACAATGTTTGGTGAAAAATAAGAATGCCAATATTTATTCATTTACTTTATTGCACAAAAATCAGTCTTATCAGAAAAAAATACTGTTATAACATTTTTTCAGCATGTCAGTTAAAAATCCTTGTAGCTGTAACTATTTTCTAAATAACTGGCGCTTTGATAACAGCAATCGTGATAAATTGTCTTTCTTGGACTCTAAACTTGGATAAAAACAACTCTAAATGAAAAAAACTCGGAACACAAAATGGGGTAAAAGTTTTCCTACATCTAGCAAAACATACATGGAATGACATATTACAAATTTACGAACATTAATATCGTGTTTTACGAAAAAATAGACATTGATTAGCTGTTTTTACAAGTGAAATGTAATCTTAGCATCCTTTTTGCTAGATTCTGACTTGTGAAAGCATTCTTTGATGGCACAAATCGTCATTATAAACAAAAATTGCGGAGCTGCTTACGACACGACGTGACCTTGGATACTAGCGAGCCGTTCGGCCAACCAAGCCACATATGGCTTGGTTAAACTTGCCTCAATCGCCGTGCGCGTACTCGGCTTCTAGGCGTTATTATTCTAAGTCTCTAGATAAACGCTCTAGCGTAAAATCACGTTCGTTGTATATCAATTTATACAATATGTCCCGTTTCCGACCTCTGAGACTAAGGGTTGATTCTTGGCATCATAATTTTTATTAAAAATAAATAAAAATAGGAGTGCAACTCCAATCCACTAGCAATGGCAGCCATTTCAATATTTAATTAATGTCCACAAGAACGTACGTATACATTAAAATTGCTATAGCGTCGGATGTGGATGTCCTATGCTCATAAAAATGATTCTTTTCATAGCTCTTTAAACTTTCTAAAAATGACATATTGGTACTTAAGACTTTTTCATGCAAACCTTTTTTTAAAGTATAAATAATGTTAACTTAAAAGCCAAAATATTAAAAAAATATATATGTCGTGCTACTGAAAAAAACCAGCCCATTTACCTACTTTTATACTTTTAAAAAAATAGTATGATGCCAAGAATCAACCCGCGAAGGGTAAGGCACACTAGCGCCACCAATTGATAATTTGACAATTACTAACAAACCGGATCTTTTTTAAACATTGCGTACCGTCCGATAACAGGAAAGCATCCATAGTATTTTTTTAATAATCGTGCACTAGTTTTTATTGCGTGGTTTATTAACAAAACGGGCTATCGCATTTATTCACATAGCCACGTTTGGTGTTAGCGAATAAATACAAAAACAAACCTAAAAGTAGTGCACAATTATTAAATAATAGATGTTTGCCTAGTGTCGGAAGGTCCGCAATGTTTGAAAAAAACATCCAGTTTAGGAGTTATCAAATTAAATCCATTAGCGGCGCTAGTGTTGCCCTTACTCTTCGCCTTAAAAGTCTCTGAGGTCGGAAACGGGACATCTTCATCATCAGCTCATTTTATGTCCCCACTGCTGGGGCAGGAGCCTTCCCTATGGATGGATAGGGAGAACGGGCCATAAACTACCACGCGGGCCCAGTGCGGATTGGCGGTTGTTAACGACTGCTAATGCAGCCGGGACCAACGGCTTTACGTGCCATCCGATGACCGGCCTTTGCGAAAGTTGCTTAACCTCAGCACTCGCAGACCGGGCGCGGTAACCACTGCGCCATCGGGCTCCTCTTCGGGACATCTTGTATAATAATATAAATATCAACCATCATTATTCGCCTGTTCTATATCATAATCTCATTTGGGGTTGACGCACTAAATCAACCACTTTGAAATAAAACTCAGGTATAAAATTCATATTCTTTTATAATTTGATTCATTCAAATATACATAATGTGTCAACAAACAGAACAGCGAGACGCGGGCCGCGGCCGCGCGAACAACATCGCCCGCCGCGCGCGGGCGCACACACCGCTCGACACAATCGAGCCGAGACCGAACTTCTGCACATACGCTTTGTACTTTTTATACATTTTGGAACAATACACACCACTTCATTTTGCAAATATCTCCATCAAGGTATAAGGAAAACGTTCTGTCGCTCACAAAATCAAGTGGCTCATGTAACTGAGAGCAAGGCGAGTCCCTTTATAGACAATTTTCTACATTTTTCATAAATGCCCATGGTGTCTCTCAGGTAAATTTGTATTGTCTATCACAGTGACGTAAAGCATTTGTCCTTACATACTAGTGAGTTATACATTGGATCTTATCATTAAATCACCATAAAACACATTTTGTAAAGTCGAAGGTGCTTCAGAAAATATCATGATATCATTTTTTTTAAGTCTCAAACAGTCTTTTGTATTGAGCTAATTCGATAGGGCCTGTGGAATGTCTGTTGTGATACACGATACACCTTACTATATTAACACTAAACGGTTTCCTTGCAGTATCGGTTGGATGTCAGTGTGCGCAGAAGTCCTAACGGCTGACATTATGCGACGGCTCGCTCGTTGTTTAGCATTAATTGCTATCGAAATTACATATTTACAAATTAAATGTACAGACAACATGAAGGCTTCTCGTGGTATTCATCAAATCACTATCCAAAACGTTACCGCACGCGAGCACTGGTGAAACTTCTCACTTTGAATGAAAATATATTCATATAAAATCAATGCCCAACATGAGCGATCGATGATCACATATTTACATATACATAAACATTAAATTATATTACAAGTATGTACAAACAAAACACTGATATTCCAACAAGAGGCAGAAAGAATCAATTATTCAATTGAATAGTGTAAACCAGTGTAAACTAATAAACTTACCTGAGAGAAGTTTCGACAATGCTTACAAAAACGAATTCTACGTTTTTGGATGGCATTAGATTTGTAAATGAACAATTATTTCGGCATGTGACCCAAACTCGCAATCAAAGAAACTAAGTACTTATGTAAAACGTCGAGTATTTTTCTAGTATTTTTGCACTTTAATGATGTTTATGGTTAATGTTGTATTTGTAAAAATATTATTGAAGCTATCTTTATAATATATAATATTTGATAATTATACTAAATACTCGTAAGCAGTTTCTTTGCGCGCGAGCATATAACAAACGTAATGTGCGATCATATTATTTATAAAATCCTATTTCAACTCTACACACTGCTATAACTATTAAGTAAAATGTCCATCAAAATTCTATTAAAATAAAGAGATCATATACGTTCTACTACAAATAAGATAAACTTGTTACAATAAAGCTCCATTATTCATGAGCGATACTTACGCATCGTAATGTGTTCTATAGGTTTATTTCAATACTGCGAACTCTAATCATACTCTAATATATCGGTGTGTACTTGTCTGTATAATGTATAATTATATTATTTGAATTAAGCGTAAGTATAACTCAGAATTTACAAGTTTAGTAAAGCCAAATCTTACCACTTAATGATGCTCCTCGATTTTATTATTGCTACGATTGGTGTAATTGTTCATAAGCTAAGATATTGTAGAATTAATTATTCTTTGTAATTACAGTTGATGGCGTAAATGCAAAATTAAACAAACAAACATACAGTTTTTGAGATTGAGAAATCGTACCAAATTAAACTTAAAATAATTGCAGAGCATTGTGAAGGCAAATCGGAATCATGAAGTTGAATTTTTTTCTATGACTGTAAACTGATTTTCCCCAAAATGTACACATTTGTGCTTTCATTAACAGCACATAGAAACAATCTAACTCCAATCAACACAACAGTCTTAATATTACATTAATTTACACAAGTACTAAAACAGGATCATCATGATATGACTTTAAAATCTATCTGTACTTAGAAAAATTATACAGAATCAGTAGTAAAATTTGATTAGTATAAAACTTCATTTTAACTCCATTTATCCTAAAAGTAATAATTCAATATACCCTTTTCATGATTTGGCTTAATTTTTTCACAATTCTTCCGATAGATTTCAGAGAGACACATCTCTATCACAAACGTGTTAGTAACATTAAAAATTAAATACAACAGCACCTATCTTTTGATATACATAATAATAATAATATACGGAATAAAAAATAGTCAAAATCAATTATTCGATACAAATAAATCCGATGGAGGAGGCAAAAAAAATAAGCGTAGATACAACTATGCAATGGTCCAAATAGTTTATGTTATATATTATAAATGATTTTCGCAAATATCACTATTTATTCCGATAAACAACTAACACTTCACAACGAGGACTTCGCTCTCAAAGTTGATCGTGGCACTCCACGTCATCGGCCGGGGATCGCTGTACGAATTTCATGTTGCTGTAAGAAATTCGAAAGTAGACTTGCCACTGAAAAGGCTCAACCAGCTATCAATCTCCGAGTATGACTAGGACCGACGCGATTGAAGCAGCGTCGCCTCGAGACCGAAGTTTTGAGAGGAGAGCTGTCCGCTCACAAACGTTTAGCCTGGGCGTCCAAAGGCCTAGCGCCCGGCCAGCTGTTCCGGCCGACGGTGACGTCGCAGCGCTCGCGCCCGCAACTACGCTACCGACACTCACATACATTTGTACTACGCCAGTATGCTACCCGCTATTACTAAAAAACGAGACGGTGGCTCGCCATCGGACAAAACCGGAACATCAATTATAAAAAAACTTATTCACCTAAAATGCAACTAACGTCGTTTCGTAAAATTTTGATCGGACCACACGAGCGAATACTGACTTTGACGAACACTACCTAGAACTAATTATACATTTGTGAATTCGAATGGTAAAATGGATTAGTGAAAGGGGGGGGGAAGGTCACGACCGTCACAAATAATCCTACTTACGACTAAGGGTGATGTCCGGTGGCGAAGGACCGCAAAAAGGGTACCATTCGTAAAAAAGAAATCAAGACTTACACTAAACTCTCCACTTACGCGCACAGACGTTTATATAAAAAACACTTTACAGGGAGATTGGGAAGGGAGGGATTTAATTGTATTATAATATTAATATATCTCGCTGAGAAGTTTGTTGGAACACACGATGCCACATTAACCTAATAGCATCCGCTCGCCGCTTTGTTCTGCCGCCGAGACGCCGAACCGAACCGAACGTCATCCAATCTACTACGCCACCTATTACGTCTACCTCACTACACTCGCCGATCAGTGAGACACTTCTATCCCAGACACGGCTTACATTACCAAACTATTTAACTTTACCAAACTATTTAACTTAAAACAATAAGCACATTAAGGACTACAATTTTGTAGATAACCATAAATAAAGATGGGTATTTAATGCGTGGCTCAACAGACAGCTTTGTTTTAAATGAAACACTAGCATACATACAGATTCAATTAGATAACAGCTGCGAGTATCTCTATTTGCTAACATGATTCTGGGCTATGATCTCGAGACAGTTTCGTTCTTATACTTAACTGTTTTTAAGCCTAACGAGCCTGCAATTTCAACATAATAATTATCACAATAACAGATCGTGGTTAGGCCCCTGGTCACAAGAAACGGCTCACATGTAGCAACACTTACTGCTAAAAGTATGTAACAATGCTCTATAAGATATTACCACTATTCACTTAGCTATTTATTGCACACATGTGATGCCACTTAGAAGGCAGTGTTGGATCAATATGTAATGGTCACTATAAAAATTTAAATAGTTAATTAAGTATCAAAAATAACACCATTGTATATTTTTCTATTTTTGACACCTACATATCTTACAAGTCAATCCGTTTGGAAAATGTGAAGTAAGTAAACTGACGAGTATGAAGTTTAAAGTGAGAACGTTAGGAAATATTTAAGATGAGATTATTTGAACGACAACACAAACTAACAACGACAGGGATTGGCACGAAGACGTTTCGAAAGCTATAAAGTTACAGAATGTATTATATAACAAACATTATAAATATATTTAACTATTATGCGTGAAGTACTCCTGTCATCTACAATGGAACGCTTTGTCTCACTGATCCAACAACAAAACTAAGCAATCAAGTCAGAGGGACTACGTTTGAGGCAGAAAAAGCATCAAGACCACCTCCAGACTAGATCGCAGCACGCATACATTGCATAATATTCCCAGTTAAAATATCCTCTACTTTATATACAGTTGAGGAATTTTAAACACTAATTGGTAAATGGACGTTTGATATACTCTCATCACACGCGGACGAAAACATTGCTCACTTTTGTATCTGCATTGACAACCTTAACATGAAAACTATGGTAGTAAAATGCTGCGTGAGACACTGTTTTTATTGCCACATTTGAAAGAATATCAATTAACAATCACACAGCGCCTACCTTACAGCTTCCATATTCACGGATGGACATTCGATGATCTACTATATAATTCCTCGACTGTATACACTGAAAGTAAAGCGTAAATCTGCTGACGAACAAGAATAAAAATATTTATATCTCCTGACTTTCTTTTCATATAATCCATCAAATTTTATTGACACAATAAGCGTAAGTCCAAATATATTTTTTTATTCACATTAATTTGTATATTCAATCGTCAAATACTTATTAAAATTCACTTTAAAATACTATGAAAATGTGAATGGAAAACTATGATTGCACATACATACACAACACTAGTCTAACATTTACACCCTATCCACTCGTTGACAATATTCGTAACTTGAATTGAACAGGATTTGAACTTAATTCTATATTTGATTCGTATTTCTAAAACATGCCAATTAACCGTTTTCTGCTCACTGGAACTTTTTCGATAAGTCAATATAATAATACAAGACAGTTTTCAGTAGTTCATTCTAAAAACTTAGTTGTTAGGAGCTAATACTCCACGTCATAAAGACTACAGTTGAGCAAAATAATAAATTGGGACATTATTCTACGCATCAACAAGAGCACTAAGATCTACATCCAGTGAAGAGACAACGACGTTCGGTACACTCGACATTTATCCGCATGGCCGCATCACCGCCAATACTACCCACCAATATAGTATTAGGGACTAAGTTACTAAGATTCAA